>JAOPUL010042782.1:0-16257 GCA_027564515.1 Octopus rubescens | reverse complement strand
CTATCTATCGGTCGCAACACCAGGTAGAAGGAGCAACGTGAAAATAAAGTGTCTTGCTCAAGGACACAACGCATCACACGGTCTGGGGATCGAACTCACAACCTCACGATTGTGAATCCAATTCTCTAACCACTCAGCCACGCGCCTTCTGTATATATATATGTATATATATATGAAGCCCATCATATATATATAGACATTAAAACAATGATGATAATGAGGAGGATGCCAATATACTCTTAATATGCCAGGATATTCCTTATAGGATACCAATATACTCCTTATATGATGTCAATATACTTATAAGGTGGCGAGCTGGCAGAATTGTCACTGCACCATGCAAAATGCTATGTGGCATTTGGCCTGTCTTTACATTATGGGTTAAAATTCCGCCGAGGTCGACTTTGCCTTTCATCCTTTTGGGGTTGATAAAATAAGTACCAGTTGAGAACTGGAGTCAATGTAATCGACTTACCCCATCTCCGAAATTGCTGGCCTTGTGCCAAAATTTGAAACCAATATACTTATAGAATGCTAATATATTCCTAATAATTCAACCATGAAGAATAGACTCAGTTTCATTAAGAAAAGCTGAAATGTTTTTCAAGGATAACTTTATTCACATATTCAAATGCAGTCTGCTTAACCCTTTCATTGCCCCCTATTGCTAAGGGTCACCAGCAGCAACATTTTTTTTAGTAAACAAGACCATTTTGCTGTCTGTAGTTTAAGACAATTTTTATCCACTTTTTTCATGACAAAAACATGTTATAGGTCAAACTTTGCACAATAAAATAGGAAATTGAACTCGTCAAGCTATTTTTCCTACTTCACCTTCTGAATAGAACCATATACAGCTAATTGTTGTAGTGGATGACTGTATGATACCGAGTGAAGCAGTCTGGAAGGTTCATGGCCAGACTGTCTGTACACTGCATGCATCCAAATTTGGTTTGTTTCCTTTTTGGATTAGCTCTAGTGTTACTGGACACAATACAGTCTGGTTTGCACTTTTCATCTTGGAATCTGAGAGGGAAATAATGCTTGGTCAGTCTCTTTGGTACATCCTCCTTTGGGAGTCCTGATCATCTACCACTATGGTTTGTTGTCTTTGGTTCAACAAAGACACAAGTTTATTCATAACTTTTTCCTTGAACCTCACAGAATGGAAACAGCTATCACCTTCCACTGCTTTGTGAAGAATGTAACTGTTGATTATGGTAATATCCTTGATGAAATGGAAAATGGCATGGTACCATTTCTGAACTTTGTAAAGAAATGGGGTAATTGAACAGTGTTGATCAAATAGATCCACCCCATCCATGTATTTGTTGTAGGTCACTTTTTTAAGTGAATCCATCCTTTGAATTTCCTCATGGACTCGTCAACTGATACCTCACTTCCAGGAATGTAGTACTTAGTGAACAATGGAGCCGTTATATCCATCAGAGGTCTGATTTTCTGAAGAGGATCATAATTAGGCTGACCTCTAGCAACATAATGTTCATTGTCCATGAAATGCAGGAAAGAGCTCAGCTGTTTGAATCGATTCTTTGACATCACTTTACCAAATCCAGCTGTCACCAATGTTGGGGACATGAGCCTCCAATAATCCTCAATTTCAGGCTTTTCACACATGGGCATAGCTAGTTAAAGGCCAACATATGCTTTCATTTCATTTATGTCAGTTTCCATCCAACTCGGAAATTTAGACCTCTTTGGTAAATCATCAGGTTTGTCAAAAAATTGCAGTGCACACAAGTTGGTCATGTCTGTCATCAGTTGAAAAGCTTGATCAGAGAAGCACAGAAGAAAATAGTCATAAGGTGTAGGATCATCAGGAAAGGTGTTTTGTAGCCTAGGATCAGGCATTTTACCATAAGCAGGACACCAGAGAGGCACAAGGTCATCAAATGTCTGTGTTCTTTGCCAAGGTATATTGTTTTGGTTCATGGGGGTGAGTGGGTGCAGGGCTATCGCCAGCCCCATCAACATCAGAATTGTCTGAATCAATCGTACTGAAATTTGAGTCAGAATTCTGTAATATTTTGTCTACCACTTCACTTACAGTCATCAGTGTTGACCTCCATCTTCTGCCAGATGCCATTGTCAACATATTTCAGAAAATGGTTGAATAAAAGTCAATTTTCTGTCAACAACAAACTTCGAAAAATTCGCCAACTCACAGCACTGACATCTGTTAGTTCTCAAAAAGCCCACCTGCGTACTCAGCGTCAGTTGTTATAAATACAGGTATCAACAACCTAACAACTGGAACAAAGTTTTTTGTTGACTAAAGTTGAATATGGCGCCTACACCTGACTGACTGTGGGCTGCCAAGCTTGAGGTGGGTGGTAGCTGATCAATGTGGCTAAATAGCTGTTCCCACCCTCAGAGGTGACCTGTGGTTTGGGTGGTTTGGCTTTCTCTAGTACCTGTCTCACTTTCCACCTTAGTTCATCTCCCTGAGTCTTGGGTATTCTTATGGCTACTTCCTTGAGTAGATGTCAGACTTTGAGCTTCATAATCTGGCCTGACATCACTGGTACAATTCCAAAGAGGAAGCCTAACCTTACTTCTAACAAGGGGTAAGACTCGGTCTATTATGCAATTGCTAATTCGACTTGAGCCTGATTTAGTGGGGCATTTTAATCGAATAAAGGGTTTGGTGGAGAAGTTGGGTTTATGATCTTTCAGGGTGAAATGAGAGGGGGTGGGTGCAATGTTTAGATGTGTAAGGTTCAGTTTTATTCAGTAGTCCAAGATCTGTGATGAGCTTACAATGAAGGTTATTAATGTCCTTAAGTGCGTTCCTAAGTGCATGTTTGTAGTTTACATTTAGTTCCTTGGTTATAAAGTTGGTATATGTATCCACTGGGAGGGAGTAGAGACTCCCAGTTTTATCCGAAAAGACATGTAGGTGTGGAGAATTCCTTATGTTAGATATGATCCTGGAGAGGTCCTTCTGAAAAGAGTTGGTTTTATTCAAGAACTTAATATTGGATGAGAACTTAATATATGGATGAAAGGAAGAATGTGTAGTGGGTTGGGTGGTTAGTACTAGGAAATAGAAGTGCAATTTTATCTTTAAGTTTAGTGTTGGGGATATGAGATCTTTTCGTGGAAACCACTGGTCTGGGAAGCCTGGTTGTAATATGGGGCATGACGTCTTCATTAGCTGATAAGTGGGAAATTCTTATAGCAATACCGGTGACTATGCTATTAAGGGTAATCATGGTAATTGGATAGGATGTTGAAGTATTGTAGTGTTTGATTAGGCTTATGGAAAGGGTATAATAGTTTTTATCTAGGTCAAGAGTGACATCTAGGAAATTGGTAACTTTAGTGCTATTTTCAAAAGAGATGGTTAGGTTATAATTTTTTAAAAATCTATAGAGGTCCTTTTTGGTGCGTTTGACAGAAGGTCTAGATAAACCTGTAGCTGTGAAGAGTGTGTCATCCCTATATAAACCTCCGGAGAGGTTGGAGAAGTGTTGATTTATCTGGGAAAGAGTCAGATAAATGATCTGGGCAGAGTCAGATGAGCCCATGGTTATATCAAGCAAATCCATAGATGAGTTGCGGGCCCAGTAGTTATCGTTGAAGTAAATTAGTGTTTTGCTAGCAGCAAGGATGATATCTATGTCAGTTTAGGAAATAGGTGCATACTTTCTAGCGAAGATTAAAGCCTTATTTAACAGGATAGGTGATATGGAAGCATTGTAATTAGATATGTCAAACTAGAGGAAATGGGTACATGGTCTATTAGGAAGGGAGTGGAACCAAGTGGTGACATCACCGGTACAGTTCCAAAGTGGAAGCTCAACATTATTTCTAACAAGGGGCAGGACTCCTCTATTATGCATTTGCTAATTTGACCCAAGTCCGATTTAGTGGGGCATATTAATCTAATTGAGGGTTTGGTGGAGAAATTAGGTTTATGATCCATCAGGGTAAAATGGGTCTAGGTGTGTAAGGTTCAGTTCTATTCAGTAGTACAAGATTCGTAATAAGGACCTTAATAACCTCCATTTTAAATTTAAGAGAGTTCCTGTGTGCATGTTTGTAGTTTCCATTTAGTTCCTTGGTTAAAAAGTTTGTATATGTATCCACTGGGAGGGAGTAGAGATTCCCAGTTTTATCTGAAAAGACGTGTAGGTGTGGAGAATTCCTTATGTTAAATATGATCCTGGTGAGGTCTTTCTGGAAAGAATTGGTTTTATTAGAGAACTTAATATTTTTAATCATCTGTAGCAGGTCCTTTTCAAAGTTTGCCAGTGCCGGGTCTGGGGGTGGATTTTTGTGAGATTTTAGATTGTAGGAGTCCTTATCTTTGGAGGGGGTTAGAATTTGATTGCAGGTCGGAATAGTACCCCACCCAGTTCATTCGAGTAATGTAGTCATTTTTTCTCCGTGATAAGAGCTCCATATAAAGATCCCTGCATGGAATTGGGATGTTTTTTTTTGTTTTTTTTTTAGTTTTTTTTTTAGATGTGCCCAGGAATTGTTTATTCATGAGTGTGATCTATAAGTAGTGCTCAGTCGAGCAATAGGTATAGAGTTCGCAAGTGAGATTGGGAAAATCTCAATATAGAAAACACTTAGTAGCACTCAGATGATTTGAACTTACACTCCGAGATCTCTACCGAGGACCAAGTCAGAAGGCAAAGACTGAATTTTCAGATGGTTAGCATTCAAGTATGAATATACACATTTATATAAGTTTACTCATGTCAGTGTCACATTAAAAACACCCATGCCGGTGACATGTTAAAAACACCCGTGTCAGTGATACGTTAAAGTCACCCAGTACACTCCCTGGAGTGGTTGGTGTTAGGAAGGGCATCCAGCCATAGAAACCAAGCCAAAACGAACTGGAGGCTGGTGCAGCTCCCTGGCTTGCCAATCTCCAGTCTAACCCATGCCAGCATGGAAAATGAATGCTAAATGATGATGATGATATACATATTGGTAGAGCAAACTTACTTAGGTAACATAGACTTAAAAACAAAAAGGGCTTGCTCCAAGCCACCAGAAATGGCTGTTGGACTTGTAACACCTCCCCTCTTTGTTTTTAAGTCTGTTACTTGAGTAAGTTTGCTCTACCACTATGTATATAAATGTGTATATTTATACTTGAATGCTAACCATCTGAAAATTCAGTCTTTGCCTTCTCTTTTGAATGTATGCATGTATATGCATATTCTGTTTATCAAACCTGTTTATCATTGCCTCCATATCTGCTCATTTGAATTCACCTTATAGCCACTTTTTACCTCACTGACTTGGTCCTCAGTAGAGATATTGGAGTGTAAGTTCAAATCATCTGCGTGCTATTGTTTTCTATATTGACATTTTCCTGATATCACTTGCTGACGATATAGATCAATATATCGAAATTTATAGATATATATCTATCGATCGATGGATATATATAGATAGATTTCTTTATTAGCCACAGGTGTGCATACAAATGGGACAGTACAAGGACATATGGCAGGGATTTTACATGCAATCGAGTAAATATAAATAACAATTTTAAATCTCCAATAGTGGGGAAGTGTTTCAAATGGGTTGTTGCATGCCCCATAGAAAGAACAACCCTCAACTCCTGGAGTGTGAAGTGCAAGTGCTCCTTTCCTCTTTTCCTTCTCTTCCTTGACCTATAGGTTTATATACAGAGAGGGCCCAATTACTCTGGCCATTTTTGCCACATTCACCCGCCTTTCAGCAAATGTGCTGGGATGCAACGCCTCTCTCTCCATTCTTATTTTCTTTCTGAAGTGGTACCTAAAGAAGGTGATAAGATATTGTCTGGAGAGAAAGGTACCTGTCTTCAGCCCTCTCAACCTCGTCCACCATATTACCTCTTTTGCCATACCCACCATACAGAGAAAAACCTCCTTCTTAGTTTATAAAGAAAGGCGGTAGTTTGATTCTCACTATGGACTCGGTGGTCAACTGGATTTGTCCCACCTGTGACAGTAGTCATTCTATGTAGTTTCACAGGTCAGTTAAGTCCGGGCAGTGTACGAATGCGTGTGTGACGGTTTCAATGTCCTGCTCGCATCTTGGACGGATTCTTTTTGCAGGATCTCTGCCCGGCTGATTATTGTGTCTGTTTGGTAGAGGACTGTGAGCGCCTAGGCACATTCAATGTGCCAGTCGCCCATTTTCTTTGGTATTTTCTTGGCCCTGGACTGCAGCTCTGTCGGTGAAACAAGAAGTGGAGAAACTTTATTTTACAAGCGGAGACCATACCAGCTGACCAGTCAAGAATATCTGGGGATGCCGTAGCCTCAGCACGTGTTTTCGCATCATCAGTCACAGCATTCCTAGCCTTCTGTTAGAAGGGTGCCTGCAGCAGATGGATCTTCTCACCAAGGGAGCCTGCTTCTTCCAGAGGAATTGGAATAGCATGCGTTCCATTTTGGTGATGTGAACATAGGGACAAGGCATGACGGTCAAGCGGTAGTAGATGACGGATGCTATGAAAGTGTTCGTTACTTCCACTCGACCTTTCAAGTATAGTTTGCACCCGGCCCACTTCTGGGTGAGTGCAAATACCTTGGCCATGACCTCATTCCAGTTTTTCTCCACCTGGAGGTCTGGACTGAACCAGACCCCGAACAATTTCACCGGTCCTTCTGTCCAGCATCCAACGATGTGGTTGGATGGCATCGCTTTGCCCCTTCACATTCCGAGTTGCAAACCTACAGCTTGTTCGGGTTTAGTTTTGCCCCCGTCAGCCTTTCGTACTCTTCTAATAAGTTGCCGATTACTCAAATCTCTGAGGTTTTCAACACTGCTACTGTCACGTTGGCGGCGTAGGCCATCACTGCTTTTCGCAGTCCTGGTTCCAAAGGGATGCCTTGCAACAGCTCCAACCTCCGCAGTAGTGGCTCTAGAGTCAATACATACAGAATGGAGGAGAGAGGGCATCCCTGTCGGATGGAACATGTGATTTGGAATGGCTATGATAGGTAGCCATTCACCTTGACTCTTGAGCAGATGTTGCTGTGCGCGGCAACAATCTAGCACCTGAAGACGTGTCCAAATCCTGCTGCTTTGAGAACTGCTTCCAAGATTCAATGGTTAACCCTATCAAAATCCTTAGACTGATCCAAATTGATCAGAGCCCCACTGAAGCCAGGTTTACACACTACCCTCTCTATGATGCAGCGCATGAGGTGGAGGTTGTCGTGTATGAACCTTTTCAAGATTACGCACGTTTGCGCTTCTACCAGCTTCCCGATGACAAGCGCCAACCTCTTCACTAGCACCTTGGACAAAATTTTTAACTCTGCGTTGAGCAGAGTTATGGGCCTGAAGTTACCTATGACGTCTCCCTTGTTCTCGTCTTTCCTGATCAGCATTACTAAGCCTCTGCCCACAGAACTTGGAATTCTCCCGTTCTGCTGCCATTTGCAGTAGACCACGTCAAGGATGTCAGAGAACAAGTCAGGCATGCCTATGTAAAATTCATAGGGTAGACCATCTAGACCGGGTGATTTGCATTTCCCGCAGTGGCCTAGAGCGTCTGGTATCTCAGTAGCTGAGATCGGCCTTTCGCAGAACAGCGCATCCCTGCTCGAGTCGTGATAGGCCATCGAGGTATGGACCGATGTCCAGTGCCCCGTTTGATGCACTGTCTTGCTGAAACAGTTGCGCAAAGTGCCTTCGGAAGGCTGCGCACATTTGCTCCGAGTCCTGTAGCACGCGCCCATCGTGGTCTTTCAAAGACCGAATCGTGGACTTGTTGCCACTTCTTGCTTCTACCACCCGGGACTAGTTGACAGCTTTGGCTCCCTCGTTTCCTAGAGCATGTGATCTACTTACAACGCAGCCTTCATGTTTCGCATTGAAGAATTGATCCAGTGCTGTTCTCAATGCTGGCTGTGTTGCCATCCCACTTGTACTCTAGCTACTAATTCATTTTCCTTCTTGTCTTTCTCTAATGCTATTTCTTTACTAAACATTATGGACTCTACTCTAATTGCTTTCTTGAGAGAATGCCACCACCTGTTATTGATGATGGCCCCTGTCATCTGATGCTTAACTAAGCTACTAATCCTTCTACTGTAGGCTTTACATGTTGGTAACGATATGTTTAGCTTCCAGTATCCAGGTCCCTGTCTATCATGGTTGACCATCTAGGTTACTAATTTGTGGTCTGAATAGGCGACCATGGACATTTGAGGGCAGCTTAACATTTCCCTATCTTTTTCTCTAATTATGAACCTATCTAAGTACGATCTAGAAGTGCCACTACAGTTTGTCCACTTCCACTGTGGCATAGTTGGGAAGTCTAGTTGATATCTATCAGCCAGTTGGAATTGGCCAATTAGATTTCTGAGGCTGTTGCACCCTCTTCTATTGATACATGTTCCCACATAATCCCAACGTATGTCCAGGATGCCATTCCAGTCCCCTACTAATAGTAAGGAGTGAGAGGTTCCCAGAAAGGACTTTAGATGCTTGAAAAAGTTTGGTTGTGATGTCCCGGTTGGGGGATACATGGCTACCAGTCTGAAGGGTCCACCTTCACTACTGTTCACGTCCAGGACCACCAGTCTACCTTCCAGGTCCAAGTGAATTTTCTGTACTTTGAGGTCCAGGTTTTTCCGAAACAAAACAGTAACTCCTCCTCTACCTCCCGGCTGACAGAAATGCGTAGATCTCAAAGTTGTTGAAGATGGGGGTTAATAGCTGCTTGTGGATCCTGTACTCGCTGATGGCTATCACATCTATATTGTGACCTAAGGTCGTTTAAGAGTTGGCCTTGTTTCCAAAGCATCCCTAGGCCATGAATATTCACATTTCCTACTCGTATACTTGGCATGTTGGTAAGGAAGAGTTGAAGAAAGATGAAAGGATATATCCACCTTTTCGTTTCCTGAAGATTGGGTTGTCCAATCTCCATTTGGGTATTGGTGGGGGTAATTGGTGATGTGGGGAAGCTTTTCAGAAGGACCCTGTTTATTAGTTTTACACAAGGGTTCCCAAAGTCCTCTGCAAATTGTTGCTTTAATGTTTGATAAGTGTCCGTTGGGACCCTTATCATTTTTAAATGTGATTTGTTTGTGGCACCTACGAAAGTTTTTCCTTCGGTCTTCACCAAAGGGTTTTTGGAGATGACCTCCATCAAAGTTTTATTGTTTATGTTTATGTATGCATATTGTTGTTGTGCTATTTTTGTTGGTTGTTCCTTTGTCAGTTTTCTTTTTGTGGTTGGTGTTTGTGTTTGGGGTGGTATTGGAGTTTGATTTGTTTGTTTGGGGGGGTATTTGTGTTGGTGGTTGTGTTCATAGTGATGTCTGTTTTTATGTTTTTGTATAAATTTTTTTTTTTTAACGAAAAGGCTCTCCTTCATCATCACTTGTGGATGTTGAAGTTGCCTTGTCGGACGTGTTGTCTCCTGGGATGTGTGGGAGGGGTACGTTTTGTGGGGCTGGAATGTTTGTGTGTGTAGCTGTGATTGTGTTAGGTGGGGTAGTGGTGTGTGGGACTGTGTTTGTTATGGTTTGTGTTTTTGCTTTTGTTTGTGGTTGCAAGTTTGTTGTTTTTGTTTGTTATGGTGATGTTGGGGTTGGCAAAAGTACTTTTTTTTGTTTGTTTGTTTGTTTTTTTGTATAGTGTTGTTCAACAAAGGACAGGAGGCTTTTAAATGTGCAGTGCTTGTACAATTATAGCGAAACAAAATCACTGTAGTTTGCTAACGGATGTAGTGTTGGTTCTAAAAACTGACTTCATTCGTTCCCTGTTGCTTTCAGTGGTATTGGTGTTGGCCATAAGGAATGTGTGAAAAATCTCCATGGTGGTTGTCTAAAAAAAGACCCTCCTGTCACAATACAGCATGTACCTGGTTCACGTCATTTATCAGGCAATAACATCCATATTGAGAAGACATTACAGAGTCTATGCGAAATCAATTATTGAAATTTAACTGACAACAGGCCCTCAAGCTCTTGCTACTGCTTGCCAGCGGTGACCATCATGGAGAAATAGTACAGTTACCTGATGTTGTGTTTTGTTCCATTTGCAGTAATATTCCTATGGAGGAGTCAATACAGGGCCTATGCGAAAACAATTGAAGAAGTGTAGTATCTTTTGCTTACCACACAATTAATGAATTAAAACACAACAGGCCTTCAAGTTCTCACTACTGCTTGCCAGCAGCAGGGGGTGGGATGACCTTAAAGAATGTCTTCATAGAGAAATAGTAGGGTTACCTGATTCTTCGCTTTATTCCACAAACAGCAATATGCGTACAGAGAAGTCAATGCATAGTTAAATCCACCAACCCTTATAAGACTTCATTGTAGACAATGTTTTTCGTTAAACCCTGTGGTGCAAAGGCAAATATATTATTTTTGCAACCAACATGTGAGCAGCCGACATACAATTGTCCATGGGAGAAACACAGCTCTTCTAAGTGAAGGCCCACAACAGACAATGTTTGCCCTGGGATTTGTTGATGGACATTGCAGTTCACTTTGTGTATCAGCTTCAGTCTTTTGAAGGAGAAAGGAATTTCAACACCCGACAGTGTTAAAGGAATCTTGGGTATAAAAACATTAACCGTTTCCACAACCAGTGAGAATAGTTGCCTCAATAACACATGGCATTGTCCTTTACACCACCAGGCGTGTCCCATTGCAAAGTTTTGGGGGTTCCAAATTCCTTAGCAGCATGACGGGAGTACCAACCTTTAGTCTCAAAATGTGGAGTGGAAGTCCTGCAGGCTCCAAAGAATTAATTTAGTTGGATAATTCACAGCATTTTCAGGATCTATGATAATATTGATAGACTTATAGATGTGCGGGCATCCTCGAAGGCCCTGCAGAAGGCGTTCATTTACATGGTTGACACTGCTACTTTTTGAGCTAGTATTGCTCTTTCGCATAACCATTCCTCTGGACCTCTACGGCGATATAATGGGTATCTATCTCTACTGGTCTGAGTCTTCCTCAGAAATGTTCGGGGAAATTTTTTGATACAATTGTTGTCCCTAAGGCATTTTGAATCAGTATTGAAGCCACGACCACAAGGACCATGCACCATGTGTGCCTTGACTATTGAGTAAAGCTCCCTGGATCTTGAAACTCAGCAGATATAACACTGTCAATGTCACTGGCTTTGATCATCGTTGTGAGCCAAAGCAAAATGTGAGCATGTGGAAGGCCGCATTTCTGCCACTCAATTGTGTGCAGGTCACAATTGACAGGCCCAAATATCTGTCCTTTGGTGGTGAGATCCATGAGTTTAATCAACTTTTGGTGAAAAACTCTGGCAATAAGGTCTGGTCTGTCTGTCCAGGGAATATTTCACCTGTAATTTCTTGCCACTTCCGATTGCATGTAAAGGTAATGAAGAGGTCAGGCCTACCGTAATGCCGCACAAATATCATGGCATCCTGAGTCCTCTCATGCATGTAGCAGGGGCCTCCAGTGAAAGTGGAAGGGAGGATGCAGACCTTTCCTGTGCTGCCTGGAGTTGCATCACTGTTCATAGCATCTCTTAGGTGAATGTAACTGTCTGATTTTGATTTAACCTTATGTACAACAGTCTTTCGCTCTCCATTTTTGCAGCTTGACCCACAACAAATTGTTGGAAGAGGTCTTGACAACGGTGAAGGTCGTTGAAGTAATTTGTGTGGACCATAAAGTGGAAGGCATAGAAGGCCATGCAGGAAATAGCTTTGCCATCACGATGGCCTACAATGCCAAAATGGTACCCATCTTCGCCGTTCACAAACAACAGAGGATATTGAAGCACATCGTAGATTCTGTGTGTCTCACTGATCCTTTGTAAGCTGCTGTCGTGGTGCTTAAGAACAATGTCTCTTGGTTTGGACTGGTTGTCATGTAGAATAACAGCAATTTCACAGCATTTAGGTGCGTTAAAGCGGCCTGCATGTTCAGTCGATGACCTTTGGTCAGCATTGATAACAACCTCAAAGTTTTCCATTGG
This sequence comes from Octopus rubescens, assembly GCA_027564515.1. Lineage (NCBI taxonomy): Eukaryota > Metazoa > Mollusca > Cephalopoda > Octopoda > Octopodidae > Octopus > Octopus rubescens. Next base: position 4,284 of record JAOPUL010042782.1, on the reverse strand, counting down.
TGCTGCCTCCAAAGCATACTAAAACTCAATACATAACTGTTGTGCAAATGCAGCATTTTTTTGAAGCTGTAGGTGAATTTCAATTTTAAGGTTAGTAGCAATTGACTGATGCCTCTCAGCTTGTTGCTCTTGATTACCTACAAAGTAAATCTGAAGGAATTTTGGCTTCTCATTGGCTTCAGGCTGGAGAGATCCAATAAGATGGTAAATCTATCCCTTAATTTTAAAAGTTGGCATGTATCCAGTTTCTGTAACTTTTTCAAAGCCAAATGAAGTCCTTTGAAAGGCACAATTGTAGCTATGGATATTGTCCAGAAAATAATTAGACAATGAATCTGTGTCTGAGAGTAGGTTTTTCAATGGTAGTAGTGGTTCTGCAAGAGAAGCCAATTGTACTTTCCCATTGGAACATCACATACCGGGAGTTTCTCCTGGCCACTTTTTGGTGCTGCAAAATTGGCATGTAGAGGATATACTGCCAATTTTAATGTCAGCATGATTGCTGTAATCAACATTGGGTTCATAATGGAATGCCTTCAATGACCAACGTGATGAACATGGCCTTGAGAAAGCACATTGAGCTGCTCTTTGTTGAATGTCAGCTTCCAACCATTGAATTCAATCGTCTGCAGTCTCCTCAGCTCATGCAGCAGTAGTTGCTGCAGCATCCCCTGATTGGCGATCTGAACGTTGTTCCCCAGTCTCCTCAGCTTGTGTAGCAGTAGTTGCTGCAGCATTTCTTGTTAGGCAAACCACATGTTGCTCCTGGCTTTGTGAAGGCCATGTTGAAGCAACTAAAGAGGCAATCTGTGCTAAACGATTACAACGCTGCTCTTAACTCTCCATGCATCTGGCTGATGCTGTCTTAATAGCATTTAGAGATTGCCTTCTTGCAGCATCCTCTGTTGATTCATTTGCTTGCCAATGTTTAAATTTCTTTGCTGCATTCGTTTTTCGACCTATGTTTGCTCTTTTTCTTGGAGGCATTATGTGGTTAGTATATTAAAAAATATTATTACAGAGTAATAAAGGACGCTATGATATGAAAAATTGATATATATATAGGTGAGGGTAAATATATGAATTATCAGATGGGAAAGTGCTAATGAAAATATTAATTAGTAGGTGATGCTTATAATGATATTTTGTTTGGAAAAACGCGACTATTTTATACTATGAAAACGGTTTTTATGTATTCTTGTGTTCGGTTTGCAAGATTCACTTCATGAAAACCTGTGTAGATACAAACTTTGTTAGTACAATGTCATAAATGTCAAAAATGCCAATAATATACACGCGCACTGGTCTATTTCCATTTCTTTAATTAATTAATTAAGGTCCATTGGTTTGAAAAATGTGCTTAAATCAGTCTGCCAAAATTTTCGCTGCATTCTGCAGCATTGTCAATGTTTCATTTCGTTTGTTGAGCGTCTGTCTTAGATTTTGTGGTTGTGTTTGTGTGTGTGTGTATATGTATGTATGTAGTATGTATTCTTGTGTTTGTGTGTGCATGTGAATTTATATATGTATGTATGTGTGTTGCAAGATTAATCCATGTGTCAAATTTTACAAAAATCTGTTGAAAATTGTTTGAGCTAACTGGTTAGACACTTACAAACAGACATCCACTGTTTTATATATATATAGATATATATGTATATATTTATATATATACCGGATCCCCCAGAAAGACTTACCTAGCATAGTTTTGTACTTACTCATAATATATACAAGAGAGGGCAATCAAACTCCCTAAATTATAAGAATTATATTTTACCTATGTAATACAGGAATCAGATTTCAAAATAAGCACTTCTTGCTTTGATCATGACCTGCAAATGAGTGGTTACTGTACTACAACAGCACCGCACTCCTTCTTCGTCAAATTTACTCCACACAGTAAGAAGGGCTTCTTTCAGATCTGCCACACTTGACTATAAGATAACTGAGAATTGCTCTCTAAGATAGACCAGACAGAAAAGTCCATTGGGTTGATGTCTGGGTTTGAGGGAGGCCAAAAGCTCTTGTCTCAAAAACTGCAAAAATGCTCACTGCATCATCTTTGCGTAAAATTTAAGGTGTGGGCTGTGGCACCGTCCTAAGTGAAGACATACCCATTTCCAAATGTTTCATTTAACCAAGGTAACACGTTTTCTTCCAACATTTTGATGTAAACTGTGCTATTCACATTAACACCCTCGTCAATGAAGATCAAAGGGGGCTTGGATCCATCTGATTCTATGGCAGCCCACACCATAACTGCAGCTGCTTTCTGATGACGAAAATGGGTTCGGTTTCTTTCAGGCTAGTCTTAAGCATCAGCAGCATACAACCTATCATTCTATTTGTTTGTAACAGACAGCCTCCATAGTGGGCACTGTTCATCTCTGATACATCTTTTTCCCCCTGTCAAGCCGTTTTATCTTCGATGAAATTACTTGTCTTGGTTGCTTTTTGTATGCCTCTAGCCTGAGATCCTGTTTAGCAATCCTGTGCATTGAAGATTTTGAAATATTAAGCTCTCTTGCCATTTTTCTTTGACGAGGATTCTTGTGAAATTTCTTTTTCACAGTATCAACCATAGTTTTGGTGTGAACAGTTCTTTTACGCCCTGAAATTGACTTGCTTGATGTCATACCAGATTGATTGTAATGTTTCCAGACATTATACACTGTCTTACAGTGCACATTGAGCTGTTTTGCAATATCATTGTTAGATTTTAATGTAACAATTTGAGATGCCATATTGGTTGACAAAATTATTATAGACTAACAAAAATATAAACACTTAAAGCTGAAACATACATGAATCGCTGTGTGCAATCAAAAATCTAATTGCTTTATCCAATAATTTTCAAGAATTTTTTTAATCATCGGTAAATCTTTCTGGGACACCAGGTATATTATTCTTATACAAGGAAGTCTGACAATGAATGACTTAGCTGGTCGAAACTTTGAAGTCACTGTCAACAACATTATTGTATAAGAAAAATAAATTTGTACTCTACAAAAGTGTAGAGTAAACCATCAAATTAATGTAAAATTGTGTTTATCATAGCTAAACATAAAAACAAACATTAATACGCTGAAATGATACGATAAGTTAAAATTTATTCCTAGAAGCTGGCCTTTCTCTCATTTGTCCCTGTAATAATATATTGCAGCACTAGAAATGTGAAAATATATTTCAAACTGTGAGCTCCCATCTGGTGGTGCATTTCGACGGAAAACGAACTACAGAATTTTGAAATTTATTTCAAATTTATCAATATTGTTCGTCTAAGCTATGTTTGTTTAAATATTGGTATCAATCAACAATACACACGCTCCCGTCTGGCGGTGCATTTTGACGGAAAACGAGCTACTGAATGGACATAAATACATGATCTCAACTTCTATGCTGAAATGATTCCCCTCCTCCCCATCCCTCATCACCACCAATATGAATGGGTTTCGAGCACATGCACACAAGGCGCAGTTCTGTAAGTATATATATTAGCTGTTTCCCCCACCATCTACATAGGTGCATGCGCACATGCCACCTGGTTCCCGGTCCTTATGTCCATCTGTCCCTGGTCCCTATGTATGTCTGTTTGTCTCCGATCTATATGTCTCATCCGTCCCTCTGCCTATAGGTCTCGTCCATCCCTGGTCTATATGTCTCATCGGTCCCTGGTTTGTATGTCCGTCTGACTACCAATTGCCTGTGTGGGGCCATGTAAAAAGCACTCGTGATGGTGCCACGTAAAAGCCCTAGCATCGTTAAAAGCACCCAGCACACTGTAATCAGACTGGAGCCTGGTGCAGCCCCTGGCTTGCCAGCTCCGGTCAAACCAATCAACCCATGCCAGCATGGAAAACAGACGTTAAAATATGCTGATGATATATATATATATATATAAATGATGATGATGATGATGATGATATATATATACACACACACATGTATACCGTAACTTAGTGGTTCGGCAAAAGAGACCGATAGAATAAGTACCAGGCCTAAAAAAATAAGTACTGGGGTTGATTCATTTGATTAAAAATTCTTCAAGGCGGTGCCCCAGCATGACTGCAGTCAGTCTGATGACTGAAACAAGTATATATATATATACATGTATATATAGATATATATACATATATATCTATCTATATATACATAAATACGAATATATATATATATATATATATATATTTCATCATCATCATCATCCTCCTTTAATGTCCGTTTTCCATGCTGGCATGGGTTGGACGGTTTGACCGGAGCCGGCAAGCCTGGGTGGGCTGCACC
>JAOPUL010042725.1:0-16258 GCA_027564515.1 Octopus rubescens | reverse complement strand
AAGCCCTTGGGATTACAGGCTGCAATATGGAGAGCAAAACGAAAATATAATTATCCCGAATTGTGATTAACGGCACTCATAGAGTGGCGGTGTTGCTGTTAGTCGGAAACAAATTACACTTAAACTTTTAAAAGATACTTTTCTCTTCTTATACTGACAGCGTCGTAACCCTTACAAGTCAGAAATGGCTGCATTGTACTGACCGCTTTCACAGGGTTACCGTTCTTCAACAATGCTTTTGCCCCATCATATATAAAATTCAAAGTGATGTCAATATATGATCTTCTGTTTGCATATTTTACTACTTATTACTACTATAACGCTACTCACCCTCTTCTTATCTTCAACAAATTGTGATTTTATATATATATATATATATATATATATATACGCACTAGCAGATGCACCCGACGTTGCTCGGGTTTTGAACCCTTTGACATTATCAGAACATTTATTTTGTAGTCTAATGACCAATGCTGCTGAAGCTTTAATGAAAATTTAATTCCATGAATTCTATATTTCTAAAATATGTCACAACGACAGCAATATAAAATAATACAGTGTTTTCTTAGAAAAATTGAAATATATGGGTGGGTAACTAATTGAAATTGATGAAAATTTATGAGAAATGAAAAATATTGAAATTTAAAATCTATGAAACGTGCAATCCATTCAATGTTTGGGTAAGTACATGCAAAACTGTAGAAACTTACCAAAGAATTTTTGCAGCACTAATAACGATTTGCTCCAGATGAAATTCCGGCGCAGAGAATGTTTGCCCTCGCGATTGTTTGTAGGAACTCGCAAAAGTTACGCAAACAGGTAATTGCAATTGACTGACATGGAAGTGTATTTCCACTCCTGGTGGAATAAATCACAATCCTCATGATGAAGACGTCATCTCCATTTCCACTTCCATGTACCTCAACCTCATAACATGCAGTTTTGCAATATCACTGCAAATAATGCACTGTGAATTTTTGGGAACTTTGATGCAGTGACCTCTTCCTTCATTGCATGACACTGTGCGCCATGTTGTAGCAGACCGTGCTTGAAGCATGCCTGCCGGTAAGTTCCACATATGTCGCCATCGATGACTTTCAGCTAATGTGGACATTTTGATCCCCTGAACCTGTTCAGTGAAAGACCGAGGGAGAAACATTCCTTTTGATGTGATGGGCCGTGTAAACTCACATGGTTTGGACTTCGAAGCCGTATGTCCTCTAATGTAGCATCCCAATGTCCTCCATCTTGTAGGAACCCATATTTGAAACAGGACGTCTCCTATGTTCCACATAACTATTCATGAAAGCTTTTCAGATCATGGAAACACTCCTGTTCACTTGGATGGAATTTGTGAACTCTCTAATGAAACTGAATTGTAAAAAAGCCTTCTTCTTTATGTAGAAGTTCCGAAACTGATTTTATGCATAATGGATGTATAAAAATGAGAAATAGGAATTATTTTCTTACTTGCTATTGTGTTAAGACTTTTGAAGTTTCTAATAAGATATTCGAATGTGGCAATATGTGTAACATGAAGGAAAAGATGTTTTGAGTGGAAACCGCACTCAGAAGAGAGAGAGAGAGAGATAGAGAGAGAAAGAGAGAGAGAGAGAGTGCAAGAGAGCAGAAGAGAGAGAGAGAGCGAAGAGGGAGAGAGGGAGAGAGGGAGAGGAAGAGATAGAACAGACATGAAATTAAAGATGAGGAGCAGTTACAAATGTTGAGATTGAAAAAAGAAAAGGAAAGGGAAAATATAAATAAACAGAGATGTATTGTTTCTTTACGGTCAGTGTGTTGCATTGATCTGGACCTTCGGACAAAATGCAATTGTCCGTGAGCAGAGCTGGCACATAAATAATATATGTATAAATTGTGGTGAAAATTGGTTCAAAACTGTAAAAAACATAGATATTACACAGACAGATATTATTCGCATTATATATTAAGATATATATATATAGTCACATATCGTTGAAAATAATGAGATGGCGCGTAGCGTTATATAAATAATCCTTTCTATACTGGGCACGAAGACCCGAAATTGTGGGGGAGGAGAGTAGTCGATTATATCGAACCCAGTTCATAACTGGTACTCACTTTATCGACTCCAGAAGGATGAAATGCAAAGTCGACCCCGGCGGCATTTGAACTCAGAATGTTAAGTCGGAAAAATTGCCGCTAACCATTTTTCCCGGCGTGCTAATGATTCTACCAGCTCGCCGCCTTCAGCGTTATATTAATAATAAGTAGTAAAATATGCAAACAGAAAACCATATATTCACATGACTTGGCACTATATGGACAAGGGAGCAAATACATTACTGAGGAAGGGTACGTCTTTGAAACTGGTCAGTACAATGCAGCCTATAAGGATTAAACCCTTGTCAATATAAGAATAGAAACAGTATGCTTTAACAGGTTAAGAGTAATTTGATTCTAATTGTTTGCAATACCAGCACTCTATGAGTGCTCTTAATCACAGTTCATGGAATTGCATGTACTGTTTATTAAGGAAATCTATAAGGCACATTACATCAAGTAATATCATTTTCGTAAGTATTTTTTTAGTGAAAGGTTATGTTCTTTCAAGAGTTATATTATCGTCAAATGTTATATTCTAACAGTCTCAACATCTACGCAATTTATTTTTTCCGAGTTATTTAGGCTCATATACTGTTAATTGAGTTCATTACGTTATGATATGCTATAGTTCAATGTTTTGTAATATGTTTAATGTATTAAGTATATTAATATATTTAATATATTACAATATTAAAGGGGTTGCATGTTAAATATAATAATTTAACATTAGAAATATTGTTTAGTTAAGAGGAGATTCAGGGGAAAATGTTATCTAAAACTTATGCTATAAAATTCGTAATCAGTTTTATACAATGACTTCAGTTTACATGTCAGTCAATCACTGAAGTGGAGTCGAACAGTCTCTTTTAATTTCTTTGATACTAACCATACAGTGATATGGTAATTGATTGACTGGAATATTTACTTATGACGTCCTGAACGTGTAGACATTTTAGATATGTTTTATGAGAGGATGAAAAGTAAATAATTGCTGTAAGTTTATATAAATGTAGTTATAATATTATCCCTTGCAATATTTTCTATATAACACATACCGTATGTTTGATTTTCATATTGTTCTTTGAACAATTATGCTAGATATATTATTAAGAATCAGAAACTCACAAATTAAATACTACAAAGAATACGAGATGAATAACTTTTTCTTTAATAAACAGTGTTTCAGCGAAAATAGTTTTCTTCTAAATAATTTTAATCCCATAACATTGAATGCATTTTCTCATGAACATTTTAATGAAGAACGACGATGTTAAACTGATAGAAGCTGAGAACACTGCATAGATTACAGTACATTTCAAGTAGAACTATTTCCGAATATAGAGCCCATGAGAAATAAATGTGCTTTTAGTATCCCATTTAAGTTATCCTTAAACATATATTTTCCGTTTGCAGAAACTAATTTCCCGCTTGCAGAATATAATTGAATGAGTATTAATTAACTTGTTGATGTTCATTAAAACACTTCCTCTGCCAATTCCCATAATCATCATTTGCGTATGTAGCATATGTGACATAAATAGATATTTATTGTATCAAAATTAAAAGTTTTCATTATTTAAGATATATTCATTGCCTCATTTTCTATTTTACAAAATGTTGTTGTTTGGAAAAAGGTTGCTTATCAATATATGCATGAAGGCCTTTACATGTAAGTTATAATTGCATAATGAATCATTCAATATTTTTCGACTGCCATCTTAATTACCCGGAGCTATTTCTTTAACATATCGAAATGATTATAAATGTTTACGAGAATATAATTTATATTTATGACAAGTATCCTTATCAAATATTTTTTTATTATTATTCGCGAACAATATACCTTGATGTAACATACCTCAACGAATTCAATATTATTGGCACAAGCTGTAACATATCTGTCAGTGAATAATAAAATGCGACTTGTTTCACTAATCAATCAATTATCGATGGTAACTGCCTCATAAATTGATGGTTGTATCCGGATATATGCTTCTTATCTAGCTATGTAGAGGTATGCCAGGAATAAGGAAGATGTAGCACTCTGTATCTGTATTTTCAAATGCTGCATTTCATGGATAAATAGTTAATACGTTAACCATACTTCTTCGGGGCTAAATCCTGCCGGATCTTCTGCTTTACGTTAAATCTGTTTATTAGAATTCTTAGCAATATTTTGTTGGGGTTGCTAATTAGGCAGTATATATGAATAAACACTAATAACACTAACTGGACTGTGTAAGAACACACTATATACAATCATCATCATCATCATCATCATCATCATCATCATCATCATCATCATCATCATCATCATCATCAAGATCCCTTAACCGATGCAGCAAGTCGTGCTTTCATTGTTAGCTGTCGTGACTGGTCTGTGTTCTCAGTCACAGATGATAATGATGTCATAAAACATGGTTTGATTACAGCAAAGATATGTAAAATCACAAACTCAAAGATGACAACAACATGCTAGACAATTCCAAAAACAACAAAAGCAACAACACCAATAACAGAGTACTTGGGAATATCCCAATTCTTCAGAGGTCGATGAGGCAGGACGATTGCTCAAATACATGACATATCTAGGAGTGGATAATATCCCATCAGAGCTCCTACAATATCGAGGGCCAAAGTTTATCAAGGCACAAACAGTTACCTGTCAGAAGGTATGGGAGACGGAGCAGTGGCCAAAGGAGTGAACCCAATCACCAATGATACCCATTTCCGAGAATGGCAACTTAAGACTGCCAGAATTATAGAACAATCAGCCCAATTAGCCACACCAGCAAAGTATTACTAAGAGTTCTGCTAAACATATTTAAGTTAAGGCAGAAGAAATCGTTGCAGAAGAACATCAGGATTGACGCCCCGAAGGAGTACTGTACAGCAGATATGTACATGACTACATGTTGGGTTCCACCTGTCAGGAAACACTTGATCCATTGCAGTAAATTTCCAGAGACACCAATGTTGGATAGTGTCTTCAATAAAACCTTGTAATTAAACCTGTCGAAGGCCTTGCCGAAATCAAGGTAGATGACATCAGTGATGGAGCGCTCTCCTAAAGCTCTCAAAATGTCATCATAGTGATGCAAGAGCTGCGTTAGGCAGTCCCTTCCATTTCGAAATGCATGTTGGTTGGAGTTCAGCCGTCCGTTGCTTTCAAGGAAGCGGGTTATACGTGATCTCGCCACCTTCTCAAATACCTTGATGATATGAGAGGTGAGTGAAATCCGACGGTAGTTCACTGCAAGGGACTTGTTTTCGTTTTTGAAAACTGGAACAACAGATTGGGACAGAAGGTGTTTGAGAATATAGTCAACAGCTAGTGAGTTTCGCCACAGATTAGCAATAGGAGATGTAAGTTGGTGTCGAAACACCTTCAGGACCCAAGCAGGGGACCTATCAGGCCCTACTTCTGAACTGTGTTTAATTTTCTTTACTGCATTTAAGACATCAGGGGCGCCAAACGTTTGATATAGTGTGTTGGGGATTAACATCACTGATACATCTCATATCGGCCATATCAGGACTGCTGAAAGCAGAGCAGTATAGTTTCTGCAGTCTCTCGCCCATGAGTTTGGCATTATATTGAAGAGTACTATTTGCATCAATTAGAGGCCCAACAATGGAGACAGTGACCCTGCGTATTTTTGCAAATGAAAAGAACACGTTGGGGTTGAGTTTGGTTTTCTCAATGGCCCACTTCTTCTCAGCTGTTCTTTGATTATTGATGATGGTAGTCATATATTATTGGAGGATATATTTTTTGTAATTCGATCAGTATGATAGTCGTCGAATCTGTGTTGCTGTTGGAGCTATTTTAGTTTGTTAATTTTTTGCTTGTTCTTTGTATTTTTTCTTATAATAATTTTTCTGTTTTGGGGGATTCTGCACTTAGTTTTGTCCATAGGATTTGGCGAGGTGTGTTTTGCACATGTTTGTGACAGTGTCTATAAAGATCTGCCAAGATGATTTCGTGTTGGAGGAGCTGTCTGCATGTGTAAAAGACCAGTCAACATGTGATAAGTCGTTCATGATTTCATTCCAGTTGGCATTAGAGGAATCCATGTTATCAAATGGGTGGACTGGAGCGAACTCACTAGGATTAACTTTAGGTTGGTGGAAACCCAGTTTACAGAGAACCATGTCATGATCTGAATGAAGGGTTGTTTTCCACTGTGATATTGTGTATAGTATTCGTTTGGTTACTAAACACTAGTTCCAAAATGTTCTTTTGATATATTGTTGGTGCAAGAAAAGTTTGGACAAGAAAATCTCATTCGAAAAGTGACTCTACTTCTTCTTTGTCAGCGGTTGAGGCGGAAGTACCTGGTTGCAAACTGATAAACCAATTAACACAGGGTAGATTAAAGTCTCCCATCAGAAGATCTGTTAGTAGAATGTCAATGTTGGATAAAGAACTTAATGCTGTTGAGGCATTCATTAAAGCGCATTATTGGTGTTTGGGCTGGCCTTTAGAGCCCAACTACTATCAGGTCATTGTCTTTGGTGTGCACGGTGACTGATTCAAAGTAGCCATTGGAGAATGTGGTATTTTCATCCGCCGTAAAGGAATCATACTGGAAAAGGGCAATTCCATCCGCGCGCATGCTTGTGAAATTCTTCACTTTTACTTCGGCTTCCAAGTGGGAGTTGTCAAGTTGGGTCTCAGTAAGAATGAAGAAAAGGATGAATTGCACCTTCAATTTGTGTGCATTGATGGAAGGGCTGAGACCTTGTGCATTGAATAAAAATGTGGAGGCTAGTGTAGTGACTGGTTTTGTTACCGAAATTTATAATTATTCTGTATACAAGGATAAGTACAATAGAATGGTACAATTTAATTACAAACAAGGTCCATTATTAATGAGGATCCATCATTTATGAATACATTAAATGTGTTTTAATTTTTTTCTCCATTTATGTCCATTTGTATTGTATGTCACGTAGTTTATAAAACAAATAGGTTATCCACTATGAAGTTGGAATGTCAGTAATATAACGGGAGGATTAATAGAACATTTCACAAATTCTGACAGATGTATTAGAATATTATAATTCACTGAGTGGTAGAGATCAAACAATATGACGTGTAACGCTCTATATAGAGCAATCAACGTTACAATTGCATATATTCTCCATAGTTTAACTCTAGAAACATATGAATAATTAGACGATAAATCCTACTTCTTTGAGTCTGGAAGTTGGAGTTGCATTCTCAACAGGATTTGAAGTAAACAATAAACTTTTGTTTCATTGTTATCTAAAATTAGAATTTAGCGAGAAAGGATTGTAGATTTTAAATGGCAGATATTAAAGTTGCCATAGCTAAATAATTTAAGAATGTGTGTGTTCGTCGTGGAAATCTTCCTGGTATTGATATCGAGTATGGAAGAAGTGAAATTTATTGTGTGTCTGAATTTCACCTTAACGCGATTTCCATTAAACTCCGTCTCATACCAATGTTTTAAATCAAAATGCTTGTTTATAACATGTAGAAAGTTATAGAAATATAGGAGCGAGAATTTAACTCATAGCGATTAGTTTACAATACTATATTTTTTATGTATTGTTTTAATTTAAGAATATTAAATTTCATCTCTATGATACGTGTGCTGCTTCTTCTGAAAACACTCTCTTTTAATACATTTGTATATTACTGAAGAAGCAACTGTATAACTGAGGATTAGTTACATGTACGCCTACTTAAATTCATTAATTAAAATTTTGAGGTTTTTCGATAGTACCTGAAATATGTACTAATATACTGCTGTCGCACATTCCGTTTACTATAAGTGTATTATATAACATTATCTCATTTAAGAAATTTAAGAATTCAAATATGCTTAGATTAATATGTATTGTAATCTCGGAATATGTCTCTTTAAATATGAACGTGAACACCGCTTAAACAATAGTTATAATATGGTCAGTCATATTTCGTGAACTGAGTAGTTCATAATATTGCAATGACTGACCTCGTATTGGAAGAAACTATTCCGAGAATTATCAAGGGTATATATTCTGATACTCTAGACCATCATTGGTGACATTAGACTAGGTTTAGCCACAAAATATCTATTATGAATACTCAACCATATCTAAAGTGGTCAATGATATCAATGTTTCAAATCCCGAAGCTATATAATACAATTATCTAATTCCTGTAACGTATAGAAATTTTAAAATTGGCTCTGATTGGATACCATATTTCCTGCCAATTGCTTGCCACCGTTATTACTTCCGGTCATTGCTCCTAGATATTTCCTTAAATTAAAATTTACTCTCTACTCTAACCTTCTTAAATTTCTATAGGCCTGTTTCTAAGAATACCCTAGCCCTCTATATCTGTCTTTTATAAAATCATCGATGGCTATATTTTCTCGATTTCGTCTTATCCCAGTGCAACCGGGATTCAATACCTTAAATTTACCCCATTTCTTCTGTAGCGAAGACGTCGCGTCAGGTGCTGTCACTGTATAAGGTTTGCGTTTCCTGTCGCAGTATATATTGCTTATAAGCATCAGGTTATATATCTAGATGTCGGTTTGCATCCTCTGGACTCCCAAATATGTTATCTACTGTTTTAAGTACCAAATATGCATTTTGTTATTTTTTAGCGAAGTGATTTCACGCTAGCAAATATGATTTTGGAATATTTTATGGACGTCCGTCACAATAAAGAGGAATAATTGTTCCTTGTCTCTTACATTTTTAATTGTGCGTGCCTGTCAATTTTGGGAGTTATATGATATCATTTAAAACCTCTCTAACTTCACCGTATGAAATAATTGATATATATTTAATAGACGGCTCGCTGTTGCAGATGGATGTCCATTCCTCTAAACGAAACACGCCTGCTATTTCTACTGTTTTGAATCAAGCCATGTACTCAAAAAACTGCTCACATAGACATCTACACTATACATCATCTCCTCTATAAACTTCACCATACTTCCGTACGCTTCCATTACCTATTTATCCAAAGTAATAGTCATTGCAAATACTTACCCATGCATATCTTACTTGAGCTGTCCACACTCGTTCGCAGCCAGCCTTACGCACACCGATACATAACTCCCTTTACACGCCGACACCCAAACATACTTCTTACACATTTCACTTGATAAGACATATCCCACATTCCCACCGAACAATCTATGATGACTTCGAAACTCTACTTAATGACATTTTCCCTTACTTATCATAAATACATATATTCAAATGGAAAACCGCTTATTCGCTCACACACATGCTCATTAACATACTGATGAACTTTTCTCACAATAGCCATTCGTTTTCCTGCAACACTCACCATGCTTATCTTGCTTTCTGATGTTAAGCAACTTAAACAGTTACTAATTTCACCTTTTGTTATTACTCACACTCGAAACATTTAACATATGGAACCGGATTAATTATTTGTATTTATCTAGCCCAATCCTTCACTCAGATTTCCTATTTTGAAATTTGAAACGTTGGATTTTTCTTTTTCTTCATTTCGCCTCAGCGTTAATTAAGTTATTTTTCGGCAAAATTCGATGTTTTGTGCTTCTCTTTGGTTTTACTTTGTATCTTGCTAAAATATTTATTAAATATGTTAATATGAATTACTACATTGGATTTATTATTTTAAGATATGACATGCATCTTTTTATATTTACTGAGCATGTGAGTGAGCGCCATTTCTATGGGCACAATGCTTTCAAAATGTTTACAAAAGAACTGTATAACTATATCCTATACATTTACAACAGGATGTTATTGGTAACCAATTTACTGAGGTTAAGTTAATTCTACAAAAGAATAACTTGTACACGCTATTCAAAAAAGGCAACACAATGTAATGCAGACGCATTACATTGACGTTAAAATCATTAACCTTGCAGATACGAACAATACAGCCAAAGCAGGTAAACGATAGGTTGATTTTCTCGAAATTATTTCCTTACTCTAAAATGTTTATAGATATACATTAATACAGGTAATAATATTTCAATGTATGATTGCTAATGTCATGAAAAAATATTTTACAGGAAATAGAGAGAATTTATTCCGCTATTTCATCATTCTAGCCAGTCTATACAAAGTTGGAAATAAGTTCTGCTTGTTAAGCAAATGATTGTTAATACGATGGTTCCTTAATTATAATGAGGATACTTAGTTTGTGATTTGGTCCCTAGCACTGGTTTTCTTGTTTAACACTCAACAATAAGAATGTAATTATTAAAGTCACAATCACAGACATACGCACAAGTACCCATAAATTCAACCCACACATTGGCATGGTATATTTTCAAGTATGAAATATTTGGTATATTTTTTATCAATTAAAGTATAGTCTGCCACTTTGAAATGTTTAATATGCTACATATATACAGTACTCACATCTTTCTGGAGATGTACAACGTACTGGCACGGATTAGTAGATTTTATTTATCTCTTTATCTAAAACAGTTACTATGCTGTATATTGCGGTTTTAAATGGCTGTCTACCGTTATACATATACAACCGAGATACGAAGGTTAGCTGATGTTAGTTCAACACTACTTTTGATAACTCTCGTGAAACATTAGAAGTTGAGTGTGCAAATATGGCATCAGGGTAACTCGATTCTGTCAGTTAATGTAACTATTTCTATCATTTTTGCTATTTTTATTGTTACTAATGATTCATACGGTAGTATGGATGCAATGTATTTCTTTTTACGGTTACTTTACATTAATGATTCATACAGTATTGTGGTCGCAGAATTTTCCAAGAAAATATAAAGAATGTTTGCAAGTATGTTAGATTACAGAACAAATAATGTCTAAATACAGCCACAAGAAAAAAATAACTGTTCCGCTACAGAGACACTAAGCACTTCGCTACTACAAATTGACCAATTTACTCCAAGAGAATCGATGTTATGATTAACTAAATAATCAGCATGATATGAACAATTAATAACTACCACCTGTATTTAGTATTTTTGCTTAATTTCGTATACAGTTATATATAATATTGCATTTATACAACTGCACTTTAGTATTATCTACGAATATAGAGAATAAAAGAATCGAAACTGGAAGAACATCCACTAAATTCCCTGATGCGACCACAGGATTAGTGATAACTTCCACTCAAACCTACCCAAGTATCTTCACGAAATATAGTATCAAATATATGAAACAAGAGCCATTGAAACAATGGTAGCATATGGATACAATGGTAGAATTCACACTATACAATACGGATATAAAAAAAGTTAAGTTGATCCTTATCAATTTGATAACGAAGACAATATTTAAGCATTATTCATATACCTATCATGAACGTTTCAATGAGAAAAAATTATTTATAACCGATAATATATTCACGTATCTGGCTACGTAATATCCTTTCTATACTGGACACGAAGGCCCGACATTTTGGGGGAGGGAAGTAGTCGATTTTTATCGACCCCAGGTCGTAACTTGTACTCACTTTATCGACCCCGGAAAGATGAAAGGCAAATACGATCCCGGCGGCATTTGAACTCAGAAAGTAAAATCGGTAAAATGCCGCTAAGCATTTCTCCCGGCGCGGTAACGATTCTGCCAGCTGATCGCCTTTAATCTGGCCATGTAATATCACACAAAATCACGTCAGATAATATAATAAATAAATATTCTATGAAATGCTCTAATACATAAAATATTTCCCAAAATGCAGCATAAATAATAGTCACCCATATATAACACATGATGGTTTCTACCGCTACATATGTGCATTCCATATGTTTGCTTCAAGGATCAGAATGAATGTTTAAGTCAGTCCACAAATATGTACTAATGATTTTCCGGATAACATGAAATGTATAATGTTATCGTACTAGCTCTCTAATCTTCATATCCAAAGCACTAACGTACGAAGGAATTGATGCAAGGGAACAGCAGAACCCATATTTCCTCATGCCTCGGTCCGTCTGGTGTATCACTGTTTTCGTCAATTTAAATGATTTAAATTGCATCAGGTCTCGCACATTTGTAAGTAGTGTTAATAAGTCACAAGAATGAGAAAACATCAGATATCTACTGCTCCAGATTGAGGCTCGTGCGACTTCTTCATTTTGTCCATGACACACATTTAATAATGATTTTTAAACCAAGCGCATCGCTAAGAATATTTTCTCTTAGGCCTAAACTCGCAACCGATCCACGAATTAGAAACACACACAACTTGCCTATGTGCATTTAATATTGTTTATATCCCTTATATCCCAGGAGGTGCTCCTAACTCATATTTGAATATATATATATATGTTTGAAAGGGTCACCATTAGTATTCGAAATAATGAATCTCATACTCAGAAGACACATAACTTTCATCGAAACATTTACATTCCTCACTGCTAAACGAGACGTACATTTATATGACGTGACATTGGTATGATTGATTACGTGATGCAATTGATCAACAGGATGAAAACATTAAACGTTTTGTTTTAAAACATGCGTCGCATCTTTCATTAACGTAATTGTACATACATCTAGTAGAATTGATATAATCATAGTCGTCGTCATTGGCACCACTCGTGTCCGAGTTTGGTTCTTTATGTGCCTCGATGATGTTTAAACTAGACATGGCTGAGAAAGCTAAATCGGGAATGAAACAGTCTCGAGCATTGTTCGCATTGCAGGGCGTGATGTGGCATTCGCTGGAGTTGCCGTGCCTTATGTTGCCTTCTCTTTTCGTCTTCTTCAGTCTTTTTCCTCTCCTCGAAGCTGGAGCAGCCGAAGTGAATTGTTTTTCATCATGATGGGTAGTCAGCGGCATATGTTTCACAGGTGTTAGGGTTGCTTCCGGCTTGATGGAGGAAATATTTCAGTTGGTTTTTGAATCTGGGATTTGGGGCTCCTCGATGTCGTTTGCCATTGACGAGGTTGCTATCGAGGATGGTCCCTGCGAGTCTTGAAATGGCCATTAGGATGAAATGTTCTGACAAGGTCAGATTGCGATGATTGAGGATTGGGTCTTCAAACTCAGCATTTCTGAGTAAATGAGGACTTCATTGATGATGCATCGGACCTGCCGCTTGATGTTGAGAATCTAACGAAGCTTGGCTTGTTGGAAACGTTAAATCCTTCTTAGGACTTTTCGATACGGGGTCTATGGTTCGTAAGCGTAGAGTAAAGTGGAGATGACAACGGTGCGGAACAGTATGAGTTCTATTTGGAGCGGGAACCCGTGGTTGTTGAATACACGCTTCCTGAGTCTCCTAAAAGCCAAATAAGTGGATTTGATGCGGTGGTAGATGTCCCTTTCGCATGTTCCAGATTGTGAGAGAGTGCTGTCGAGGTATTGGAAGTATTTGACGACTTCCAGGGGTGAGCCCCCTATGCTGATAGTAACTTCTGGTTTGTCTTATCCATGAACAGGCTACGCAAGTATCTTCTTTTTTTCCGCATTTACTTCCATCCCACAGCGATAGTAGACTTCGGAGAAGAAAGTCGAACAGCGCTGGAGGTCAGCAATGCAGGAGGTAGGAGTGGCATTGTCGTAATGGAGCACCCTAACGCTGCTATTAGAAGTCCGTGTATTGAATCCCAAGCGTGCACGGTCCTACACACCGCCATCCAGGCGATAGCGGATGTCAACACCAGGCGATTCATGTTGGATCTCGTTGAGCATTGCTGCCAATAAGATGGAGAAGAGGGTTGGTGCAAGGACGCAGCCTTGTTTCAAGCGTCCGGAAATGAGGAATGGTTCGGAGAGTTCATTATGTATAACATATGCGTCTTACCATGTCATCATGGAGCGGATTGATGAGGTCGACGATTTGATCGAGACAACAAAGGTGATACAATATAGACCACATCTATGGTCGGGGAACCTTGTCGACAGCGTTGCGAATGTACCAGGAGACGAGGAAGAGTGGTGTCTGCTGTTCACGAGCGTTTTCCTGGAATCGCCTCACACAGAAGATCTGGTCAATTGTTCCACGTGACCGTCGACAGCCGCATTGAGATTCCGGGAGGTCTTCTTCCGCAACATTCATCAGACGATCCATAAGAATTATTGTGAACATCTTATCGGAAATGCTGAGCAGGAAGATACCACGGTAGTTGTTGAACACTGACCGGTCTCCTTTCTTGCAGATGGTAATGATATTTGTGTTTTTGTAATCAACTGGAACGGTCTTGGCGTCGCTCATTCACCGCATCATGTAGAACAGCTTGGTTCTCATACTATACACAACATGTGTGAAAAGCCCCAGTGGGATGTCGTCTGGACTAGGAGACTCTCCATGTTGTATTCGGTTGATTACTTTCATGAATTCCTGGAATGATGGAGAAAGGGCCATCCATAGTTTAACAAGTCGCTGCCGGGTCCTCTGTGCTTTGATAGTGGTCGTTCAGGAGAAGATGGTATCGTTCTCTCCAACGATGAATGATCTCTTCTCTGTGAGGGTTTGTCTGTCAGAAGTTTCCAGCAGACAACCTGATGTGGCCGAAAATTTCTTTGGTCCTTGCATAAAAGCGACGTACGTCTCTTTGGTCTTCGTTACCCTTGACTTCATCAGCCTTCGCGTTCCACCATGAGTTAATGGTTCTCTCTAAAGCGACTTTGAGATATATGGGTTTATTGTTAAATGCGTATCTTGTTGCTTCTTGTCCGGTGGCTCTCTAAAGCAATACGTGCTAGTCATTTCTTATTGATCATCTGCTACCTTGGGTAGCCGATAACTTCGTTCTCAGCAGAGGTTATAGCATCACGCAGTTAGCTCCAGATATTCGGTGAATGATTACCGTTCTATCCTTCTCTCATGTGTTGTTTAACTGCTTCCTGGAAAGCTTGGATGTTCCTGGTTCCTTCAGTTTGCGACAGTCATACCTCGGTTTGTTCTTCTGAGAATTCGGTTGCCAAGCGGGTGGATGGATGGAAAAGTTGAAGTTCAGACGAGAGATCATAAGCCGGTGGTCGGTCCAGCAACCATCAGCACCTGGTGGGTTTCTGGTGATCCTCACATCCTTCTTGTCGCGGATCCTTGTCAACACATAGTCCAGAATATGCCAGTGTTTTGACCTGGGATGTTGCCAGGTTGTTTTGTGGCGGGCTTGAAGACGTAAGAGGGTGTTTGTAACCGCCAGGTGATTTTCTGAACATATCCAATGTTTCCAATCCTATATTTGCTGAGGATGCCATACCGAAGATGGTTGTCGTGACTGACTCAGGCGTTGGAGTCGCCAAGAAGGATTAGTTTATCGTTTCGCGGAACGGCTCAGGTGGTTGAGAGAGTAATAGAAAGCATTCTTAATCTCGTCATCTGAGTCTAGAGTTGGGGCACAGTCTGAGAACAGCGTAAGGGAAGTCTTATTTTGATGGGGAATTCGGATGGACATCACACGCTTGTTTGTTGACGTTGACGTCGGGTTGTGTTTCTTAATGGTAAACCGACGCCATAGATGCGAAGTTCATTGACATGTTTCCCTTTCGAAAAGAACGTGTAGCCAACTTCCTTCACGTTGCCGTCTCCGGGAAAACGCGTTTCGCTCAGAGCGGCTACGTGGATGTTGCAACGGGCGAGTTCTTGGGAGACAAGCGCGCTACGCCTTTCAGATCCATCGGAGTCTCCATCAGAGTTCTCACATTCAATGCGCCCAAATTCAGAGAGTGAGTTCAACATATCCAACGACAGGGTCAATGTTCTGTTTGATAAATTTTACAGGTTAGATGGGTGTCCGCCCATCGCGTAAACCAGTCAGACAAAAAGAGCAGTGACAGGGCGGGCTGCGGTGTTTCTAAGTAATCCAGCCCTGACACTTACTCAGCTGCCGAAATCCCACATCACCGATCCTTCACGTAGATAACCACCATCACATGCACGTCGGCAATGCATGTTCACAGTCAACAACGTTTTAGTGCATCTAGCTTGGTCTCGTTGCCCGTGTGGTCATTGCCATTAGACCTGAAGAGGTACATCTGGAGAGCATCAGTTCAGGGTCCATATGTGCCGTTGGTGTGATTTTCATTAGAGTGGACGACAGTTCGCGAAACCGCTGCCCACGCACGTCGCTCCAATGTCTCCTCCGCTCCACGCTTCTCGGTTGCGACAGTGGAACTTTAACATTGGAACTGCATCGAGCTGCCGACACCCAGATATTTCAGGGATCGCCTTGACACCAGCCCGACTGG
>JAOPUL010041534.1:0-16311 GCA_027564515.1 Octopus rubescens | reverse complement strand
TGTGTGTGTGTGTGTGTGTGTGTGTGTGTGTGTGAGTGTGTGAGTGAGTGAGTGAGTGAGTGAGTGTGTGAGAGAGAGAGAGAGAGAGAGAGAGAGAGAGAGAGAGAGAGAGTTGTCTTCATCAAGCTGCATTAATGTCTCTGGTTCTTCCTATCTGCTTTATTCATTTCCAGTCTTGCCTGCTGGTGCTGCTTTCCTTCTTTTGCATGTGTAGTTCTGCGATGCTCATCCATTCTGATGGTAAAATCCCAAAACCAAAATTGTGGCAAACCTCTCACCTTATATACTCTGGCTGACTGTGCATAACAATAATATGACCATTATTACTGAAACTATTTATAATGTGCCTTGTATGGTACAGCCAGTTAATTGTAGACCGTTATATAGTGAAAGTCTCGTTAATTACTATGGTGACAACACTACCTATATATCTATCTTTTACACATTCACTCTTTATCTCATTGCATTTCTCTCTCAACGTGTCATTATAG
Source organism: Octopus rubescens (assembly GCA_027564515.1). Classification (NCBI taxonomy): domain Eukaryota; kingdom Metazoa; phylum Mollusca; class Cephalopoda; order Octopoda; family Octopodidae; genus Octopus; species Octopus rubescens. The sequence goes on along the minus strand of JAOPUL010041534.1, from coordinate 15,820 downwards.
TGAAACCAATGATAGTGAAAGTCTTTTTTAAAGTCTGTGTTGCTTTGTCTAAACAACCAAAAAACAACTATATGTATATATAATACATATAGTTATTTTTTGGTTGTTTGTGTGTTTCTGTATGTCTTTCAACATATATACAATGCAACACAGACTTTATAAAAAGATTTTCACTATAATGACAGGTTGCTGTTGTTGTGTTGACAGACTTGTACTTATAATTCCTGCGTTTTTAATCAAAACCTGTTAGTTACTATGGTGGCAACACTATCTATCTTAAACACACACACACTCTCTCTCTCTCTCACTCACTGTATTTCTCTCAACATCTTTTTCTCTTCCCTCCTACATGAGTTGTGAAAGGGGTTATCACCCATTTGATTCCTCCCCTCTTCTCTCTTACATATATGTTGTGATGGACACACAAACGGAGATTAGCTTGTCTTTTATAATATATAATATATATACCTTTATAATTGAAAAAATGATACTATTGTAAATTGACAAAAATATTTTGATTTGTTAACATGATCACCTTTTTTTTTTTGTCACTTTTTTTGTAGCTAATATTTTTTTATGAGATTTTTACCATAAAAATCTTCTCAAAGAGCTCTTTCATTTGAACACAACTATTGTATTTACAATAGTTTAGATATTTTGATTCAAAGTCAATTTTGGCAGGTACTTACCATTTTTTTTGCCACTTAAAGCCACACTTCTTTTTTCGTTTAACGAGGTTTTCACCAAAAGTTTCTTTTCAATGAACACACTTTTTAAATTCAATTAATCTATATTTTTCTTTTAAAATAACTGAGATATTTTGATTCAAAGTCAATTTTTTGCCTTATTCTCATTTTTTACTTCATGATCTAACATGACCTAACTTTTTTAATAAACCAAATTTTAATTATTTTATCTCAAAATGTAGCTTAGGATTGGACTATCATTGCCAAAAAGCTACATTCAATTTGATTGAGAACTGAATTAGTGATGAAGCCTATAAGTACTCGTGAGTGACCTTAAGAATATATTCACCCATTGCCATGAGTGAATGATGTATTTTTATAAACTTTGAAGTGCCAAGTGAGTTGGTATCTTATAGAAAATAAGGGAAAAATCTGGAATGCAGAATAGCTGTGAAAACAGCTTAGAAGATCGACTAAATACCCTTACAAAATGGATAAAAGTGGCTAGCAAGCTCCTACAGATAATCAAACCCTGTACATCTCCAATTCCAGATAGGCACTCGGTGCCATTAATCTAAGCATCACCTGACATTAGATGTCGTCTTTTATAATGATAAATATCTTAAAATGACAAAAATATTATGATTGAAAATCTTTTTTGTCACTTTTTTTTTGTGCTAATATTTTTATATGAGGGTTTCCCCATAAGATTCTTCTCATAGAACTCTTTCATTTGAACACAACTATTGCATAGTTTTCTTTTATAATAACTGATATAGTTTGATTCAAAGTCAATTTTGGTGGGTTACTTATCCTTTTTTTTTTTTGTCACTACTACTTTTTTCATAGCTGATATTTTTTAACAAGGTTTTCACAAAATGTCCTATCATAAGAGTGTTGTGTATTATGTTGCTCGTTTGCTGTGATAGACAAAAGATAAAATACAAGAGAGGCTTGTAGATGAGTTGAAATCAGGCTGTGTATAATGAATGAACAACACTTGTGATAAATTAAAAAGATTTATTTCGCAGCACAAGTAATTGTCAGGTTGGTCATGAATTAGAATTTGCAATAACAAAGTCGACACAATGGAAAGAATAATTCTGTAGCTTTTACAAATAACTGATTAAACAGAAAAAATTCTGTAATTAAGCTGTGCCAAGAAAATATACATATTGGATTCATATTAGCCAGCTATAACGACATATCAAGGTTGAGGAGTCGTGAAAACGACTATGACAAACGGCAAGAGAGTGTGTGGAGCTGAACTGCAGGTTGCCACACACTAAAGATTGGCACTCAAAAGTGTGCCTAATTATAGGCCTTGTTAGGAGAATCTTCTAGAATCTCCTAGAATGATCTATCACATGATTTATGACTGCTGATTGGTCCATAACTTAGCCTCTCACATGCCGTGATTTTAATTTTGCAATCTGATTACTCGGTTTCAAGTCTTGCTACAGTAGTCTCCTTCCAGTTCTCTTGTAGAAAACCAAGAGAACGAAAATATAAAAGAAATGCAGAGAACAGAGAAGGGGAAAATGACCAACAGAAATACAAATTATAAAATGCAAAAGAAAAATAAATATATATATATATACATTGAGAAATGATTGAAAAATGTTAATGCAAAAAAAGTTCAATGCAAAAAAAGAGTTCATAGCAAATTAGTGTTCAACAGTTCTTTGTCAGGAAGATAGTTTTTGCTGTGGGGTATTGTCTAAAAAGGATATGCGTGGGTGTATTTTACCGGCCAAGGGACTCTTCTGCCACTCTGTGTAACACTGCTAGGGGAAGGTGTATTACTGGTGGATGGTATGTTGTGTGTATGTGTCGAGTGTGTGGGTGTGGCAGAAGAAAAAGGAGGTTGTTGTTAAGGAAAAAATCAACAAAAGCCAACTTCAGCTGAGCAATGTCTTCCTTGTATGTCCTAAACCATGTACTTGGGTTTAACTTTCAACACACAGTACATGCCTGTATAAGCCATCTGTAAAGGATGCTTCACTGCATCATTGCATACAAAAACATGAGTTCAAGTATTTATGTCAGGTAGAACAAAAGTTTTAATCGACTGCAGTCTTGTCACTAGCAGAGTTACCTCCACTTGTGACAAGACCGCAATCGATTAACATAGTTAGTTGGATCAAAATGTTGATCAGATGTAGTTGTAGTTAATATCATATGATCAGGTAGTGTAAGAGATGAACCATAAACAATAATTCTGCCGGGAGTAACCTAGGTCCTCCTTAACAGCAGAACAAAAACCTAATAAAGCAATAGGCAAAACTTCCAATCATCAATCCGAATCAAAATGTTCTATCATTCTGTTAGACATAGGATGAGAAGCTGTGGTATGGATTTGACGCATACCTAGCAGGTTAGAAGGATCGGCAAAGGGACTGGATTCAAATTGACGACCCCTGTCAGTCATTAGGGTCAAAAGAGTTCCAAAATGTGAAATTCAATCGGCCTCAAGGGCCTTTGCAATGATAAGGGATGAGATGTCTTTAATAGGTATGGCTTCAGGCCATCTTGAGAAACGATCTATGCAGGTCAGAAGATACATTTTATCTTGGGCTGGCGGTAAAGGACCAACAATGCCTATAATGAGCATCAAGAGTAGTAAAAGTGCCTAAAGATGTTTTGATATGGCGATGAACTTAGCTTTCTGGCAAGATATAGAATGGTGTGCCCAATTATGAATGTCCTTTTTCATTCGAGGCCAAAAAAATGATTTGAAATTAATTTCGCCGATGCTGGATGAGTGGAGAAAACATTCCACCTATGATTCTCTGGAACAAACGGTTGAAAAAACCATTAGAGAACTTACACCATATAGACGAATCAGTAGAATGCAATGGCAATGAAAACCTAAAGAAGATGACTCTGATCTTTGGAGTTGCAATAATTCTTCATCGTTTTTTCTTATCCATAACAATCTGTTGCAGGTCAATAGTATCGGCAGTATGCAAAGCATTGACATAAATACGAGATAAGGTGTCTGCTGTTGAATTATCAATATCTTTGATGAAATGAATATCCACAGTGAATTGCGAAATAAAATCAATGTGTCTGGTATCCCTTGGAGAGTATTTATCTGGTTTAGAGGGCAGTGTGTATGTCAATGGCTTATGATCGGTGTAAATGGTAAAATGTCGCCTTTCTAAAAAATGTTGAAAAATTTTCACAGATAAATAAGCAGCCAATAGTTCTCTTCAAACTTTAGTTAATTTGGCTTTAATACCATTAGAAGATTGCAGTTCAGCCAAATTTAACGATATAGCTTTGTTTTTTTTATATTTTTTTTATTATGTAATAACTTAGAGGGAAAATTGTTTCCATACAGTGTGGAATAAATCTTCTGTAGAAGTTAATAAGGCCAAGAAATTCTAGTAACTTTCTTAACGAAGTAGGAACTGGAATATCAAGAATGGCATCAACTTTTTCTTTTAAAGGACGAATTCCATTTTTATCAATGACATGTCCCAAAATTGTGATAGACGAAATGCCAAATAGGCATTTATTGGGATTAATTATTACACCAAATTGTGATAATTATGTAAAAAGCTGTTCCAAATGTTGCTCCTCTCTAGGGATAGCAATTAATAAGTCATCAATGAAGGCAAAAACAAAATCTAAACCACGAGTGACCTCATCAATAAACCTTTGGAAGATATTAGTAGTATTATGAAGACCAAAAGGCATTTTAATAAATTCAAATAGTCCAAAAGGAGTAGTTATAGCTGTCTTAGTAACGTTAGCTGCTTCAATTGGAATTAGGTTATCAGCACATACTAAATCAATCTTTGAAAAGACAGTACACCAATGTAAAGAAGCTGAAAAGTCATGAATATGTGGAATAGGATACTTATCTGGAACTGTTAAGGCATTTAAAGGATGCCAATCTCCCTCAGACTTTCTCGGGACTAAATGTAGCAGAGAAGACCATACTGCTAGAAGGTTGAATTATTCCAAGGTCTACATATGACCAAATCCTTCTTTCGTAATTTTAATCTTATCCATGGAGAGATGTCTAGGTCGAGATGAGACAGGGGTCCCTTTGTAATAATAGGATGAGTAACAGAGTGCACTGGACTCTTATTATTAAAAACAATACAAATGATACTCAGAAATTTCTGAAGAATCTCATGATAACAAGTAGATGCAGATGGAATGAAGAAAAGTGGACTGACAGTAGAAGGCTTTAAATACATACCATGTGGGGATGGGAGTTGGGATAGGTCAATCTTAAACATTTATTTTATGGTTTATTATTGTTTACATTTTGAATTACATATATATGGAGGTCATCACATGGTGTAAAACCAATACAGGCAGAGGTAGAGCAAGGTTTACCCAATTTGATATAGTGGACTTTTACCTGTCTTTAACAAGGGATTTGTTATATATCGAAGGATGTGTGTGATTTTACTGGCTTTTTATATCGTGGATTTACTAAATAAGAAGTTCTCAATTAGTTTTAGCTTCAATAGAAACAATGCTTTTGCATAATCAAAGGGGGTGGGGTGGTGGTTTACAGCTGCACACGCAAACGGCTTAGGCAGAACCTGATCCATACCCTGAATTTTCTTAGACTAAAAGTTACAAAAGAAAACCAACCTGAAAGTGGTTGATGACCTCAGACTTAGACAGTGGTGCTTATAAACCCTTTAGGAAACCAAATGAGGGGCTGACATATATTGATATAGTTACCTATAATCCAGTCATAGTGTTCAGGAACCTGGTTAAGAGGGTCAGCAAAAGAAAATATCAACCTGTCATCTGGCAAAGAGATTTTTGATGCTGTGACCCCCATACTACAAGTCCCTGGCCACCATTGGATGTAAGGATAAGATTAATTATATGCTCGACCCTAACCCCAAGAAAAAATGCCACTGAAAAGTCGTGATTCACGCCCCACTTCTCCCTGAATATAAAAACTTACTTAGATAATATTTCTTTAGCTTAGTTGACAAATACTTCCAAACACATAGATAGTTACAGAAAAATATTTAGTAGACATATCTTTAGTGTTTCTTTTAGCTGTGCACCTAGTATAAAGAAAATCATACTAGATAGGCCCATACCCAAAACAGAGGTAGGATGCTGCATTTCCATTAAATGGCCAATGCTACACAATGTCCATTGTATATGAGGTAGAGGTGATATCAAGGGATCCTAGCAGGCAGATGGACATGCAGAAACATGTGGACATGACAGAAAGTTCCTTCAGGACCAGATTTAACAACCAAAAGTCCTCCATTGATATCCAGGAAAGGGGAAATATCACAACCCTAGTAAGGCAAATATAGCTGGTGACATGGATTACAGCATCAAGTGGAGAATTACTGGAGAGGTGAAAACCTTTCTTCAATAAGGTACAGGCACTGCTTGGCAGAGAAAAGAACTCTCTTCATCCAGACACTTACCTTAACTTTAAAAGTGAAATTTTCTAATCCTGCCCTCATGAATGTAGATATGTACTTAGATACTAGATACTAGCAAACTGCACCATGAATAAAAACATCATAGCTACCACCATTGGTATTTCCAATCACCACAATTTGAGGGTTTGACATATGGTTGGCCACAACCAGCTTATATATAAACACATACACATACATGTACATGTACACATCCAGACGTTTTTAAGATTGACCAACCCCCATTCCCACATCTCGTTCTTCCCTGTACAAACATCAACCCATTCCACCTACACCCCAGCACCAGCCCCATTCTACAGGGGCTGGTGCCATCATACACAATGATGGCACTGTCTGACCACTATCTGTGTAACCAAGAGTAGAGTGTGAGAAAAAAAAGTAAGCAAGAGAAACGAAAGTAAATACAAAGAAGGAAAATCTTATTGAGAATACATATATGTACATGAGTTAGTGGTGTATAGCCAAATTTATGAATGAGTGGCTGAGAGAGTGAATGACTTGTACATAGTCATGTACATTTACACTTGCGAGTTGTTGCAGTGTCTACCTGTGAGTTGGTAGTTTGCATATCCATGTGAATTTACCTACACACTGACTTAATCTTGTTCTCATCACTGAATGGACTGATATTATTGAGTATATTTATTTAGGTAGTGGGGTTGGTGTTCAAGATGAGCTGATTTTATGCAGTTGATGCTTACAAGACTTTTTTTTAAGATGAACAACAAGATAAACAATAACATGAAGAGGAACTTACTGATTGCATTGGTTTGTATCAATGATGTTGCATGTGGCATATGGGCATCTTGGCAGTGCTGTTGAAATTGCTAGGTGCACTGAGAAACAGCATAATGTGCTTGAGACATGGTTACCAGTATCAACAACAGGGAAGGTAGTACTTCAGGCAAGGCTGACAGAGAGAAGGTGGTGGTTCAGGTGAGGCTATGACGACAAGGAAAAATTGATAAAGGAAAAAAAATTCGCAGGGACTGTTCAACTGACATATTGGTAAGTTTTATGAGCTTACTTGGTATGTTGATAAGCTGCATAGTGTTCTTGATGGAGTAGTATACTGGGTGCATTTAGAAGCTGCACAATGTTCTTTAGATGGGATCACTAACTATAACAATAAGAATAGTTCTGATTTTGGAAGTCAACAGTGTAACAATTTAGCTGAGGTGAGATGAGAGATGGATGCAAAAACAAAAAAATCTGCGTGAAATTCAAATTTAAAAATATTTATTTGATTGTTAAACAAAACAATGTATTGTCATCAATACCAATAACAGAAAATAAATGTTTACACTAATTAAATAGTTCAACAGTTTGTGAGGTTTTGTATGTTGAGAAAAACAAGTAGTTGTGAGTGGTGTCTGTACTAGCAACTGACTGGTTAAAAGTGTCTGCCACAACTGGCAGTTAACAGAGAGGCACTTTTATTTATAATTAATGTTTTTGTCAAAGGAAAAAGTGGCAGAAAATATCTTGTTGATGATATCCTGCTCTACCAAAGATCAGAGTGGTCAGTGTTTTGCTGACGTCATCAATAATTGAGCGAATCACGTTCATGTTCATGCAATGATTTCAACCAGAAATCTGATTGGTCAGTGGTTTGCTGACATCATCAATCCTGATTGTTGGAACATAGCAACCCAGGTTTGATTCCTAGGTGCTTGGGATCTGCCAAATATTCTTCCTGCAACATTTGAAACTCCATTCAGTCACAAAAATATTCAACAAAATATAAAAAATAATTCTTACTTAAGGATTAGTGAACAAATGATATGAAAGGAAAATGAAAAAGTGACACGGAAATTATGAAGCGGTGTTTCTGGATACATGAAGTAAAAAAAAAAAGAAGGAAAAGAAAAAAAAGAAAAAAATTCCATCAAAACCAAAATGTGCTAAAGTGCAAACTAAGTCCCATGTGAACTAAGGGGCAATTGTATTTTTAAAATGTATAAAGAATTAAGAACAAAAACAAATAAGAACTTGAGGATGAGCAAACATTAAACAGAAAATATTACTGGAAAAATTATAGGCATGCATCAGCACAAACATAAAAACATGATGACACATGATTATTATCATTAATGTCAGGTTGATGGTTTGTCAAAATCATTAGAGCATTGGACAAAATACCTTGCTCTATTTGTTCTGGCTCTTATTTCTAGCCTTGTATCTGTGTAAGGTTTATTCTTAAACTAGAATGATAGATGGCAGAAACATAAAAGCTTTAGAAAAATGCCTTACAGTATTTCAAAACCTGCCAGGGTCTACTTTCCTTTTCACCCTCCTGGTGTTGATAAAATACCAATCAAGTACTAGGATTGATGGTATTAACAAACACCCTTTCTTCAAAAATTGCCATCCGTGTGTCTATTATTATTATTATTATTATTATTTGCTTATCGATCCTGCAAGGATCAATAAAATTGAGTAATCCTTCTTCCAAATTTATGGCTTTGCTTATGCAAGAAATTATTATTATTAGCCCTGTTGTCAAAGATTGGATTTTTGAATACACACCTGTTACAATGTTAAATCCTCTTCAGGCCATCCTTTTAACATTAGTTAGGCCTCATGAAACCATCTCAACATACCAAATGACAATAATCATTAAATGTAATTTTTAGAAAATATTATATAATTTAGTTTGAGTTTATTTTAAACTTAATTGAAAGAATTATTTCCCTTTAACATCAACAATGAAATCAAGATGAAGCCTCTCCCTGCTACAAATGGCAACCAAATCTCCTGAAAATCACACACTTTAATAAATAAATAGGAGGGCATTATCTGAGAACTGGAACCTTGTTGAACCCTAACCCTAAGGTTTACTTGATCAGAGTGACCTGTGGCTAAACAATAACAAAAATCAAATTCTGTTATGTTTGAAGAGTAGTTAACAAAGATGAACATTGAAAAAGAATTAAATAAACATGATGAATTATATAATATCTATTATTATAATACTACAGTCTCAGGCATGGTGATAATACTACGCAAGGACAGTTTATGTCCTTGAATGGAAAGTATTATCTGATGACTATATCTTAACACTTTATCTTTGGAGAGTTTTATCACTGTTTGAAGACTATCTTTGGATAGTGTTATGACTGTGTCTTTGGATACTGTTATAAACTGTATCTGAAGACTATTTTTCAATTCATTTGTACTGATTTTCAGTTAACAAAGTCTAACTATTACATCTAAAAATTCCTTTCTTTGACTCATTTTTCACCAGCACTTTAAACCTTTCTAAACTACCTCCATCATTGACACGACCACTATCACTTCCACCATCACTATAACCACCACCTACAAAAACATCAGAAGAATTGGGAGAGCCTCTATATGGTTGTTCTGTTAGATATAGTTGTCAAATCTTAATCATATTACATCTTATAATCTTAAAAAGGGAAAAATGGAAGGACACATTAGATAATGTCCTAAATACACAATGCCCAAATGTAATAAGAGATCATCTTGGCTAGAATATGATGGATCACCTGTCTATTTAAATCAAGGACAACATGAGGCATAACAATAACAAACTTTGAGCTAACAAGAGAACATATATGTAGTTGCTTAAACTACTAGAAATAGCAGCAGTCAAATCTCCCTCTAACTACAGCCAAACATTTTTAGAATAGTAAGACATGTTGAATAATGTGGGCCTAGATACTCTAGGTGTCAATAAAAGATGGAGTGTTTTTGCTCATAGGCCTGCTCAATCAAAGCTAACCTGAGGTTAAATAACAACAAACTGATGCCAGTACCCCCACCACTGACATTTGCTGCTACCATCAGAGACACCACAGGTACCCAACCTCACCTCTGACACTGACACAATCGTCACCAGCACCACCACATCATCATCACTGTCCACCATTGCATTGCCACTGCCATAACAATTGTCACCACAACAACGACCACTACCAGTATAACCACCAGTATAACTATCATTGTTACAACCACCACCAGTCCTAACTATCACTATTACCACTATCATCACCAGATTGTAGTTGCAAATTTATTACAAATGCTTTATTGCACACTTTATTCTACATACTCTTCATAGCTGTCAGAAATTGAGAATGTTTACAGTAGAAGACTGCCTATCTTATTCAGGACAGTTTTCGCTCTTATCCATTTAATATTATGAAACGAGAGATGATGACTTCTGGAAGTATTTAAGTATTTTAGTCTACCTTACTCAACTATTGAAGTGTATTTTCACTACCATTATTACAACCACTATAACAATACCAATACACCTCCATCACTAATACTACTATCTATACTGCCAATACCATCCCCCACTACTACCAGTAACTCTTTAAACAGTGAACATAGCTTCTGCCACTCTGACCTGTTAGAAGCACTAGTCAAATCTTTTTCAAACCACATCCTACCATATCTTTCTTTTGAAAAAAAGAAAAAAAACTTACTAGACAATGTAATCCCTGGTATACAACAAGACATCATCATCATCTTCCTTTAACGTCCGTTTCCCATGCTAGCATGGGTTGGACGGTTTGACCGGAGCTGGCAAACAGGGGGGCTACACCAAGTTCCAGTCTGATTTAGCTTGGTTTCTACAGGTGGATGCCCTTCTTAATTAATGCCAACCACATTACAGTGTGTGCTGGGTGCTTTTAAATGCCACCGGCACTGGACTCTCGACACTGATGCTTTTACGTGGCACCCCACAGGCGAATGGTAGATAGATGGACATATTGAGCTGGGACGAATGAGACATATACGAGACCTATAGATCGGAGGCAGACAGACATAAGGACTGGGAACAAATAGGCTGGGGGGGGGGGAACCTCCATACAGTGAAGCAGAGTGGGAACTCACATCTGAGGACACATACAGCAGGGTAGATTGGGAACTTGCATCTGAGGACACATACAGTGAGGTAAAGTGGGAACTTGCTTGAGGACACATACAACGAGGTAGAGTGGGAACTCATATCTGAGGACACATACAGTGAGGTAGTGTGGGAACTCGCATCTAAGGACACCTTCAGTGAGGTTCCCGCATCACACAGCAGAGACGAAAAAGACAAGCTTAGTCTCAAACACAGACCTATCCCAAAATTGAGGGTCGTACTTTGCATCTCTTTGGCGCCTTGTATTACCAGAAAGGCTTCGCTCTCATGACCCATCCACTTCATAGCAGCATGGACTCTCGGTGCGGCTGCTTCTTAACAACAGGACCCTCGATGCATCCACTTCTTAGCAACAGGACTTTTGATGCAGCCGCTACCTAGCAACAGGACTCTCGATGTGGCCGCTACCTAACAACAGGACTCTCGATGTAGCCACCTCATAACAACAAGACTTTGTCAATGCTGCTGTCTCATAGCAACAAGACTTTGTCAATGTTGCCATCTCATAGTAACAAGACTTTGTCGATGTAGCAACTGAACTCTTGATGTGGCCACTACTTAGCAACTGAACTCTCGATGTGGCCACTTCTTAGCAACAGGACTCTCAATAAAACATTTTCGATGCTGCTGTTTCATTACAACAAGACTTTCTTGATGTGGCCACTACATAGCAACTGAACTCTCAATGTGGCTGCTTCTTAGCAACAGGACTCTCGATGCAGCTGCTTCTTAGCCACAGGACTCTTGACCTGGCCGCTTCTTAGCAACAGGACTCTCGATGCGGCCGCTTCATATCACTAGGACTCCAAATGCGGCCACTTCATAACGACAAGACTTTCTCGATACAGCAGCTTCTTGTCGATGCAGCCGCTTTTTGTCGATGCTGCTGCCTCAAGCAGCAAGACTTTGTCGATACTGCCACTTCAAGCAGCAAGACTTTGTCAATGCTGCTGCCTCAAGCAGCAAGACTTTGTTGATGCTGTCACTTTTCTTGATGCGGCCACTACTTAGCAACTGAACTCTCGTTGTGGCCACTTCTCAGCAACATGACGCTCGATAAGACATTTTCAATGCCGCCACTTCATAACAACAAGACTTTCTCGATGCGACCGCTTCATAGAAACAAGACTTTCTCGCTGCGGCCACTACTTAGCAGCTGAACTCTCGATGTGGCCGCTTTCTTAGCCACAGGACTCGACGCAGCTGCTTCTTAACACAAGACTCTCAATGCGGCTGCTTCTTAGCCACAAGACTTTCTTGATGCGGCTGCTTCATAGCAACAAGACCTCTCAACGCGGACACTTTTTGGAATGGTGCCTAACTGGCACAAGACTCAATGCGGGCGCATCTTCTTCAATACCGCAAGATGCCAAGTATCTTGGTCCTTTGTCATCCCGTCCGAAAGCTTCAGTGCATTGAGGTCCTCCCTCAGTACTTCATCCCATGGCTTCTTGGGTCTACCTCTTCCACAAGTACCATCCACTTTGAGTGAACGGCATTTCTTTATGGAGCTCTCGGCCTCCATCCGCATCACATGGCCAAACCATTGCAGTCCTCTCTCTTGCACACTGCATTTAATTCCTCTTATGTCTAGCTTTTCTCTTAGTTCGCTGACACTGTCGCACATGTATACTTACATTACATATCCAGTGTAGCATACTGGCCTCATTTCTCTCTAGCCTTCGCATATCCTCTGTATTCAGGGACCATATCTCACTTCCATGTAGAATAACCATTCAGACACATGCATCATACAATCTTCCTTTTACTCGAAGAGAGAGCCCTTTGGTTGCCAACAGAGGTAGGAGCTCTCTGAATTTTCTCCCTCCTATTCTTATTCTAGCCACTACACTATCTGTACAGCCTCCCCCACTACTAATCTTGTCCCCTAGGTAGCAGAATTCATCCACTACCTCGAAAGAGCCTCCAGGGCATTTGACACTTGGATACATGGGTATCTGCAGTTTTTATGGCTCCTGTGTATCTACATATGAACCCTATTTTCTTTGATAATCTACCGATTATTCCACTGCACCACTTGTGTGTCCATAGCATACACTGGGTACATCATATGGAGTTCCTGCCTATGCCTTTCCTACAAATCAAGCAGAGCCATTTACCTGAAGCGTGTAGGGTCCTGTCTGTTTTCTTGCTTACTAAAACCTTAGTCTTTGCTAAGTTAACCATAAGACCCTTAGATTCTAGGTTTTGCTTCCTCACTTAGAATTTCCTTTCTAGCTTAGTTATAGAATCTCCCATGAGGGCAAGGTCGTCTGCATATAGCAATTCCCAGGGGCTGTCGTCTTGAATTCCTCTACTATGGCCTGGAGGACAGTGATGAAGAGTAAGGAGCTGAGGACTGACCCTTGGTGAACCCCTACCTGAACACTGAATTCTTGTACTCGTGGTTAACTCTCACCCCTATACATGGCCTGTACCACTTTCACCAGCCATTTGTCTACTCCTAGCCGCCTTAGAACCCACCAGATAACACAGCGGGGTACTCTATCGAAGGCTTTCTCTAGATCAACAAATGCCATGTATAGTGGTTTATTTTTCACTAGGTACTTCTCTTCCAGTTGCCTGACTATGAATATGGCATCAGTATTGTTTCTCCCTGGGGCGAAGCTAAACTGCATATCATCTAGCCTAATTCTGCTCCGGATTAATCGTGCTATAACCCTTTCTGTAATTTTCATCACGTGGTCCAAAAGTTTGATGCTTCTATAGTTGTTTCTATCTAAGGCATCTCCCTTACCCTTGTAACAGCTAATTATAACGCTGCTGCACCAATCGTTGGGTATTCCGCCTTCCTGAATAACTTGATTTACTCTGTGGGAGAGTAAATCCTACCTTATCAGATATTTTGAGCATCTCGGCAGTGATTCCAGATGGACAAGGGGCTTTCCCAGTTTTCATATCTTTAATTGCCTTGTCTATCATACTGCTATCCACTAGTATAGCTGGTCCCTCTGTTAGGTTCAAGTTAGGCAGACTCCCTTTATTCCATTCATTCTCTACGTTCAATAGCTTTGCATAGTAACTCTTCCATGCCTCTTTCTTGTCCACATCACTCAGTGAAAGCCTACCATTTTTCTCCTATATCTCTATTCTCTCTGACACACTGTCTCACAATCTGGAAGACCTCAAGTCTCTGATCTTCCCGCTGCATTACCTTGGCAAACCTCCTCCTTTCTGCTTCTGCTCTGGCTATATACACCTGTCTACTAGCTTCCCTTTTAGCTTTGAGATATGCTTCTCAGCTCCCCTCTTTTTTCCAGTCTTGTCTTTTCTCCTTTATGGCCCCGTCTACGTCGCTGTTCCACCCCCATGTCACTCTTGGTCTGGCGGATGGGTTGCTCCATCCACAGACTAGGTCTGTTGCCTTAAGGAGATTGTCCCATAGGAATTTCCAATGTCATATGTGTCTATTTCCTCCTCCTTCTCATCGAAGGCTTCATTAAGTACATTCCTCAACCTCTGCCCATTTGGTAGATCCTTTAGCTTCCATACCCTCCTTTTCCTTATCAGCTTGCGTCTCCGAATCTTTCTGGTCCTAAGTCTGAGGTCACTAGCCTGTGCTGTATTGTATATCCTTCCACTGGGAAGGATTTTGCATTTAGTAACATACCCCTGTCCCCGTGTCTGGTGAGGATGTAGTCGATCTGGCTGGTGTGCCCCCCCCCACCAGATTGATAAGTGATCAGATGGTTGTTGGGTTTCCTGTAGTTGGTGTTGCAGACCAGTAAGCCTTGAGCATCACAAAACTCCAGCAGCCTTGTTCCCTCCTCATTTCTGGTGCCAAAGCCGTACCTACATGCACACCCTGGAACCCATCAGAATGTCTTCTGACATGTCCGTTGAAGTCCCCGCCACAATGAGTACATCGTTGTCTTTTGTCGTTGAGGTAGACCTCAGAAGGGATTCATAGAAGTGGCCCTTCTGGGTGTCTGCGAGTCCAGAGTGGGGAGCATATGCAGAGATAATTGACACTGTTAAATAAAAAAAGGTTAATCTTAGCTTAATAACCTTTCTACCTCGATCACCTTGTCCACCCATTTCTCAGCAAGTAGTATTCCTACCCCACCTAGACCGAACTCGTTACCTACCCAGAAAAATTTATATCTAAGTATCTTGCCTGTAAGCAGTCTGGCTGAAGCTCCTTGCTATATATATATATATATACGGATATATAGACATATATATGTCCGTCTGTCCCTGCTCCTTATGTACGTCTGTCCCCGGTTCTTATGTACGTCTATCCCCGGTCCTTATGTCCATCTGTTCCTGACCCTTATGTTCGTCTGTCCTCAGTCTATATGTCCGCCTGTCCCTGGTCTATATGTCCATCTGGCTAACTGTCCCCGGTACTCATGTATGTCTATCTGTCTGTCTCCTGGTCTATATGCCTCGTCTGTCTGACTGCCAATCGCTTGTGTAGTGCCACATAAAAAGTACTTGTGATGGTGCAATGTAAAAGCACTAATGCCGAGAGTCTGGTGCTGGTGGCATGTTAAAAACACTATAAAATGGTTGGCAATAGGAAAGGCATCCAGCCATAGAAACCAGGCTAAATCAGATTGGAATCTGGTGTAGTCCCCCCACCCCCAGTTTGCCAGCTCCCGTCAAACTGTCCAACCCATGCCGGCATGGAAAATGGACATTAAAGGATGGTGATAATGATATATATATATATATATATATATATATCATCATCATCATCATCATCATCCTTTAACGTCCGTTTTCCCTGCTAGCATGGGTGGGACGGTACCACAGGAGCTGGCCAA
>JAOPUL010040467.1:0-16343 GCA_027564515.1 Octopus rubescens | reverse complement strand
GCAGACTCCGGCTTGGCCAGCTCCTGTGGTACCGTCCCACCCATGCTAGCATGGAAAACGGACGTTAAATGATGATGCGGCCGCGCCGAGAGTTCCATGCCGGTGGCACGTGCTCCCAACACACATTGTAAAGTGGTTGGCATTAGGAAGGGCAACCAGCCGTAGCAACCAAACCAAATCAGACTGGAACCTGGTGCAGCCCTCCAACTTGCTAGCTCCAGTCAAAACCATCCAATCCATGCCAGCATTGAAAAAGGACGTTAAAGGATGGTGATATATATATAATCATGATAGGTGATCGACCAGACTATATACATCACTGGTCACAATGCACTTTGCATTGTTTTAGCTTTCGAATAATGCCAGCCCGCTGGCTAGGCATGCAGGCCATCATTTCCCCTGATTGAAAGGGTAGTCCATCGCATTTACAGCTGAGTGGACTGGAGCAATGTGAAATAAAGTGTTTTGCTCAAGAACACATCACACCACCTAGTCTTGGAATTAAACACATGATCTGGCAATTGTAAGTGCAACACCCTAACCTGTAGGCCACATATACATACAGATATATATATATATATTTACATATACATGGATTTCCATCTCTTTCCTTCATGCACCATTCTACCCACCCATGTATAACATAGGCCCTTCCTACTCAACCCTCCCTGCTGTCTTATCACTCCCAAACTCCTTCATTAATCCCCTGATGCTACTTTATACTTCCCTCCTATTAACCCCTTCCCTAATAGTGTCTGTACATTTTCTCAACAATAACCCTGTGGATCCAATAAGAAATGTCTTAGACTCTAAATGGATCATCCAATCCATGCTGGCATGGCACACAGACTGAAACATCCCATTCCTGGGTCCACCTATTCAATCTTTCCCCCCATGACCAGTTTGTCCCCTTCTTCCTCTCCTTTATACTAACTTCTGGCACTATTCTTCCCTTCTCCCCTCCTCTACTCCCACCCCAATACTATCCCCTCTGTTATTTCTCTCCATTTCCCTCCTCTCACAATAAATCTATTACTTCCTTCATTGAGGCTCTCTTTTGCTTTGCAAACTACAAGGCAACCCCAACAGTGCTGGTGCCACAAAAAGTACCCAGTACTCTTCAAGTGTTAGATAATCGATCTGAACAGCAATAATGCAGGGCTTGAAAGGGTTCTTTTGTTTTACTGACAGCAAAGCAACATCTATAGTGCTGGGGGTCACAAAACATGCACCCAGTACACTTTGTAAAGTGGTTGGTGTTAGGAAGGGTATCCAGCCATAGAAACCATGTGAATGATGAGACATTGGAGCAAGATGGTGTTCTCCAAACTGTTGAATCCCCTCAAAGTGTTATACCCATGCCAGAATGGAAAGCAGAGTTAAAATGATGATGATGATGATGATGATGATGATGATGAGGATAGATATGTAGAAATATGTGCATGTATGTCTTTGTATGCATGTGTGTATAATCATCAGCATCATATATGTATGGATGAGCAAGCAGAAAGGAACATGGGAGTTGTGAGGTCCGTTTAGTTCCAACAAGGATGTAGCACCTCTCTAGAGCTGGTGGCACAAAAAAATGCACCCAGTACACTTTGTAAAGTGATTGATGTTAGGAAGGAAGTCCAGTCGTAGAAACCAAGCTAAAAGGGAAGTGCAAACAAGATGAGGACCCCTGACATATTTAGGTAAGCAGACCCGTCTAACCCATTTCACCAATGACAACAGACATAAAATGGTGTGTGGCACTGCTTCTCCTCCCACTCAATTTTCCACTATCCTATCATTCTCTCTCCCTCTCTCACTAAACCCCTGATACTATTTTATCTTTTTCCCTCCTATTACCCCCTTCCTTAACACTGTCTCCTCTCTCATCTTTTCTCAACAACAAACATGTCTCACTCTTAATAAGAACTGTCTTTGACCCTGATAAATCACCCAAACCATACTAACATGGCAGACAGACTGGCCCACTCTATCTCAGGGGCCAACTACTAAACCAATCACCATTATCCCTCCCCTCTATTTACACTAATAATCCCTGACAATGCTCGTCCCCTCCCCCTCTCATCTGTCTCCTACTTCACTCTCACCCTAACATTGTTCCCTCTGTTATTCTCTCTTCTCACAGCAATAAATCTGTTACATCAATCATGCTATTGATTTGTGGGGAAAAGCAAGAAAAAGTCTGCAAATGGATCATTTCCTGGTTTATTAACCATTCCGCTCAGAAGATTTATTTTGGCTTCTTCTTAATCAATAGCATACACCAACTGCTATATAAAGCAGTCATAAATTAGACTAGCACCATAGTGGATAGCCCAAGTTGCATGTTTATCTTTTAACAGCTCATCATATATATATATAGTTGAACTTCTATTAGAATTAGAGAAGATATTTCAAATGTGGAAGATAGGACTGAAATCAAAGGGCGTTAGAGTTAATTTAGCAAGAACCAAAGTCCTAGTATGCAGGAAAGCAGACAAATTATAAATCC
This sequence comes from Octopus rubescens, assembly GCA_027564515.1. Classification (NCBI taxonomy): domain Eukaryota; kingdom Metazoa; phylum Mollusca; class Cephalopoda; order Octopoda; family Octopodidae; genus Octopus; species Octopus rubescens. The sequence goes on along the minus strand of JAOPUL010040467.1, from coordinate 13,840 downwards.
CTTCAGGGAAATCGCCCTGCTTGATATGTAGAAAAGGTGTAGGTAGAAATTCCATATGGTATCCCTTGTACAAGCTATGAAAACATAAGAGGTGCACATAAGAATTGCAGGAAGGTTAACAGAGAAAATAGTCTTTGTGTGTGTCAAGATGTGCAGGTACAATAAATATTAAGAATGTACAGGAAATAGATTTCCTCAAATGTGCAGGAAAATCCTTAGAAATAGTAGATAGTTACTGTTACCTAGATGACCAAATTAGAAGTGGTGGAAGATGCTTTGAAAGCATAAATGCTGGGCAAAGTTCAGAGAGCTATTATTTTTGTTGGTAACAAAAGGCCTCTCCCTCAGAGTGAAAAGCAGATTGTATGATGCCTGTGTACAGACAGCCATGAAACATGGGTTGTGAATGCAGAAAACATGCAAAAGCTTGAAAGAAATGAAGCTAGCATGCTCTGTTGGATATGCAATATCAGTGTGCATGTATGACAAAATGTAAATGTTTTGAGAGAAAAATTGGGTATAAGAGGCATCAGATGTTGTGTGTAAGACTGTACAGGTATGGCCATGTGATGCATATGGATGAGGACAGCTATGTAAAGAAGTGCCGATCTCTAAATGTGGAAGGAACCTGTGGAAGAGGAAGACATGGGACAAAGTGGTGAAAAATGGTTTTCAAATGCTGAGACCCACAAAGATGACCAAGGCTCGAGATAATTGGCAATTTGCTGTGCTTGAAAAGACCCATCCAGCTAAGTAAAATTGGGGCCATAAAGGTATGTCCTTTATACCTATCCCCTCCCCCCTTGTGCATACAATCTATCCCCTTACAACCCTTCTATATGTGCCCACTCACCGCATTCCATCCACCCTCCATCTCCCACTTTACCCTAATTCCTCCCTGTAACTTGGGGGTATGCCCTTCACCACCATTTCTTCTTCTCTCTCTCCTTTCTCCCCACTTGAGGCAGCCATGTTTCTTTTCTACTACAAGACACCTTTTTCTGTCCCTCAAAACTACTACACCCCTCCCCCCTTAGTTGAGGGTTTTGTCTAACATGTTATTTGGTGAGACCTCACTAGTGCTGGTTCCACATAAAAAGACCCCAGTACACTCAGTTAAGTGACTGGCATTAGGGAGGGCATCCAGCCTTAGAAACCCTACCAAAGCAAACAATAGAGTTTGATACAGTCTTCTGACTTGCCAACTCCTGTCAAGCCATCCATCTCGTGCCAGCATGGAAAAGAAGTATGGAAGATGCACAGGAGCCATAACAACTGCAGATACTCAGGAAATCGATTTTTATCAAATGCCCTGGAGGCTCATTAGAAGTAGTGGATGATTTCTGCTACCTAGGGGACAAAATTAGCAGTGGGGGAGGATGTACAGATAGACTAGAATAAGAATAAGATGGAGAAAATTCGGAGAGCTTTTACCTCTGTTGGTAACCAAATGTTTCTCTCTCCAAGTGAAAGGAAGACTGTATGATGCATGTATATGGAAGTGAGACATTGGCCCTGAATACAGAGAACATGCAAAGGCTAGAGAGGAATGAGGCTAGTATGCTCTGCTGGATGTGTAATATAAGTGAACATGTTAATCTATTGAGAGATAAGCTAGGCATAAGAGGGATTAGATGCAGTGTGCAAGAGAGAAGACTGTGCTGATTTGGTCATGTGATGCAGATAGCTCCATAAAGAAGTGCTGTTCAGTCAAAGTGGATGGAACTTGTGGAAGAGGAAGACATGGGACGAAGTACTGAAGGACAACCTCAGAATGCTGAACCTTTCAGACGAGATGACAAAGGACCGAGATACCTGGTGCCTTGCTGTATTCAAGAAGATCCGCCTCAGAAGTGTTAAGGCCATATCCCCTGGTGAAGAAATCAAGAGGGTGAGGTTGCTTTCATAAAAATATGAGTGGCCTTGAAAAGGGCCGGGATTTGTCGCTAGTCACGACCAGAGAGTCCTGTGTCTGTGGCACATAAATAGCACACGTGTCGAGAGTCCTGTGGCACATAAATAGCACACACATCGAGAGTCCTGTGGCACATAAACAGCACACGCGTCGAGAGTCCTGTGGCACATAAACAGCACATGCACCGAGAGTCCTGTGCCAGTGCCACGTAAAAAGCACCCGCGTCGAGAGTCCTGTGTCTGTGCCACATAGAAAGCACTCATGGCGGTGCCACGTAAAAAGCATCCAGCTGTAGAAATCATGCCAAATCAAACAGTGGATCTTGGTGCAGTCCTTTGACTTACCAGCTCCTGTCAAACTGTCCAACCCATACCAGCATGGAAGGTAGGCATTACATTGTGATGATTATATGCACACACTATAGGCACAGTTATGGCTGTGTGATTAATAAGTTTGCTTCCCAATCAAATGGTTTCAAGTTCAGTCCCACTGCATGGTACCTTGAGTAGCTGTCTTCTACTGTGGCCCAGAGCCAACCTAAGCCTCATCAGTGAATTTGGTAGATGGAAACTAATAAGAAGCCCATCATGTGTGTGTGTGTGTTTGTATCTCTTTGTTTTGACGTTGCATGATAGCTGTAAATGAGTGTCACTGTCATACAAGCAGTGTCATTCATTTCCAGTATTCTCTGAGAACATGTCTGGCCATGGGGCAATATTACCTTGCTTGGAAATAGGTGAGGATTGTCAACAGGAAGGGCATTCAGCTGTAAAAAAATCTACCTCAATAAACCATCCAACTCATGCCAGCATGGAAAAGTGGACATTAAAATTATGATGATAATGATACCCATCCATGTGTGTATGTGTATCATCTTACATTCGCTTTTCATGCTGGCATGGGTCAGATGTGTCTTCATGATCTGAGTCATCTGTTATTCACAGCCTCTGCATCCATAGACTGCTGTTCATATGTATCATTTGGCTTGGTTTTTACAACTCGATGGGCCTTACAAAGGAGATGACAAAGGACCAAGATATGTGGTGCATTGCTGTACTCAAGAAGACCTGGCCACCACAACAGAATTGAGATCCTAAAACCAAGGTGTTAACTGGCAACATATCAACTACAATTAGTCAAACCCAACAATTTCACTTGTATTTCATTCCACAAAACCTTAATTAAAATCATTGCTTAATCAGTGTTTGGTGCCATATAAAAGCACCTAGTTCACTCTGTAAAGTGGTTGGCATTAGGAAGGGTATCCAGCTGTAGAAACCAATCAAAACCAACTATGGAACCTGGTGCGGCACCCCAGCCTTACCAGCTCCTGTCAAGCTGTCCAACCCATGCCAGCATGGAAAACAGACGTTAAAAGATGATGATGTCCGTCCTGACACCATCCACTTTACAAAGTGTACTGGGTGCACCAACTCTGGAGAGTTTGAATAGTTGTTGGGGGAGACAGGGCTATTGGGACCTCACTGCTCTATGCTTTCTCTGCTCATTTGCCAACCACTATTCAGTGTATATATTGTGCACTTTGCCTGGTCCTCCTACTCTAGGATGTCATGCTTACCAGTCCCTGCTAGAAGTGGCCTGATTTGATGGCTTTCTGTCGTGGCACTAGTCCAGGGATAAGAGGCGGGGTCCTTCCACAGGAAATATTGAGTACCCAATAATTTATTCATGTGGATTGAGGAGGAGGAGGAGGAGGGAATATAAGAGAGAGAGAAAGGAAGGAGCATGAGTGTATGTAGAGATTACTCAAACACCAATTGGCCAATGAGTGTATAAAGAAAAAGCACAATGACATCAGATGGGCCAAAATGAGGGAGTGGGAGGAGCAGGAATGTATTGTATGGGGCAGTGTTCTTTGAGGTGTAGTTTGGAAGGGAGTGGTTGGCAAAGGATGGCTGGTAACATAATGGTAAGAGTAGGTGATGGGTGGCAAAAGAGGAGGCTTAGAGGAGAGAGAGAGAGAGTGATGACTATTATTGAAGGGCGAAGCTACATTGTATTGGGTAGAGGGACAAGGCTAATCCGATACAGTATCTTATATATAGGTTTATGAAGAGTGACTGTGTCAAGGAAATGGTGTGGTCAGCACAGGTGGTGTGCTATGTGAGAAGGGTGGGCAATAAGAAAGATAGTGTCTGGGTAGATTTTGCCATGAGTGGTCAGGTCTTCTGCAGTTTCATGCACTGCTAATCACTAGTCTTTTGTCATCTCTTGTGACATGCAGCATTTTCAGATCAGTTTTCACTATTTTGTCCCAAGCTTTCCTTGGTCTCTTTCTTTCATATGTTCCAGTTACTTTATGTACTTGGCACTCTGATTCCTCTTAAATCCAGTTTCTCTGTCACCTTCTGTACTCCACTGTTCATGCACACAAACATTACACAGCCATCAGAGCATCCTTGCTCCTTTTCTTTCTAGTCTTTGCAAGTCTTCTGCATTTAAGGGTCACATTTTACTAACATGTAGTATCACTGTTCTAACACAAGCACCATTCAATCTGTCCTTCACTCTGATGAAAATCTTTGTTGCCAGCAGAAGTTAAAGCTTCTTGAACTTTTTCCAACCCATTCTTACCCTGGCTCTATACTTTCTGAATATCCACCTTCCTTATGATTTATGTTGCCTAGGTTACAGAAGCCACCAACTATAAATATTAAGCAAGTCTGCTCTAATGCATATTTATCTTTTAGCTCCAGTGAATCTGCCACATACAAAACTAGCCTTCATTGTTAGCCTGCTTGTGATTTGATGACACCTATTATATGTCCAAAGCTTACTCTGTGGATGGCATGTGGAGCTCCTACAGACTCTTTTTCTGCATATCAACTAAAGCCATTTCCCCAAGGATACCAGTATCCTGTCTGTCTTACTTACTAACACTTTACACTTTTCTAAGTTTACCTTGAGGCCTCTTGATTCCAGTTTTTGCTTCTATGCAATTTCTTCTGATTCTCCTATAGATTCGGTTATAAGAACCAGATCATAAGCACATAGGAATTCCCACAAGCAGTCCGTCTTGAACTCCTCTGTGATGGCCTCTAAGACTATGATGAGGACTAAAACTTGATGGACTCCTACCTTCATGCTAAATTAATTGTTGACTCTCACTTTACTTACTGCACCTATATATACATAGATTGTACAACCCTCACAAGCCATTCATCTACACCTTATTTCCTTTAATGACTACAAAATTACTGAGTATGGAATCCTATCAAAGGCCCTGTCCAAGTCAACAAACGCTAGATATGGTGGCTTACTCTGAGCTAAGTACGACTCCTGCAGTTACCTCACTAGGAAGACTGCATCTATGGTACCTTTTCCAAATATAAACTCAAACTGCATTTCATCTAAGCTAACTTTATTCCTGATCAATTGTGCTATGATCCTCTCCTTCATAACCTGATCCAATAATTGCATGCCTGTTTAATTTCCTTTCTCTAAAGTGTCTCCTTTGTCATGGTAGCAGTTTACAATGATATTGTTACACCTGTCAGTCATTAGGTATGACACCTTCCTGTATTACCTGATTAACTATTTGGGTGATTAGTATGTATCTTACCTCACCAGGTAAATATGAGCATCACAGCATCTATACTTGATGGGCCAGCAGCTTTCCCAATCTACCATACTGTTGTTAGTTTGAATTGTTAGTCCCTCTATTGGGTCAGCATGAGAAAGGCTCTCTTTATCCCATGCATTCTACCTGTTCACCAAACCTCTCACAATAGCACTTCCATGCTTCTTTATCATCAGTACAAAGGGCAAGTGTACCTCTATCATTCTAAATACACTTCTTCCCCCCCAGTGATATCTTGGTTATCTCTGATACAATGTCTTACAATCCTGAACACCTCACAAATCTCATCCTCACATCACAGAACATGTGTTAATCTCTTCTTTTCTGCTTCTCCCCTAGCTAAGTGTACTTGATGCCTAGATTTCCATCTAGCCACCTGGTAATGTGCACTGCTTCTACCTTCATTCCAGACTTTCTAAGTTTATCTTTTAGTTTTTACAGCTCTTTCTACTGTGTCATTCCACCGTCACATCACCTTTAGTCTGGCTAGACCCTTGCACCAGCTACACATCTAATCTATTCTCCCTAAGCAGGTTATCCTGACGGAGTTCCCTGTTGTCATCTATGCTATAAATATCTAACTCCTCCACCATACATTCATATGCATCAATTAGAATTTCTCTAAACCTTTGGCTAAATGCAGGTTCTTTTAGCCTCCATGTCTTTCTACTCTATATCAACTTCTGTCTCTGAGCCTCTGAAATCACAAGCCACAAATCTATGTTGATTAGTGCATTTTTCACCAGGAAAGGTTTTGGTACTTACAATGGTCTCATCATCATCATCATCCTTTATCGTCCGTTTTTCCATGCAAGCATGAGTTGGACGGGTTCCTGATGAGAAGGAAATCTGACTTGTGTGTTTGCCTGATTGATGGATGATGTGGTGGCTGGCCGGCTGGTTTCTTGAAGTGTGTGTTGCAAATTGTTAGGTCCTTAGATTCTCCTTAATTTTTCGTATCATAGCCATAGCCTCTATGAACATCACAGGTATTAACCAGCATGGATGTTAAAGTCACCAGCCATGATGATGAAGTTGCTGTCAATCTTCATTGGGGTAGGGTTTCATGGAAACAGTCCTCCTGGTTGTCTGCCAATCCTGATTATGGGGCATAAATGTTGCTGTTGTCAGTAATTAGTCTCAGTTTAATTATCCAATTGCCCACTTTGACTATCTCAATTAATTAAACCATTTCTCAGCTAACAATATATTTATGCCACTCTTCCATCACCCTGAAGAATCTGTATTATTGTTTTTTACTTGTGAGAGCGTGACTAAGGACCCTTTCTATCTTATCTCTTGCACACAGCATTCATCCACTTTCCTCTCCAGCATCTCTAAATTCTCATCATACCAATTTTTCATTATGCCTACATTGATGGTAACAGCCATGAGGTTTTAGAACTAATGGGAAATGGAGGTGATACTATTGTTGTTGAGAGTGCTTTAGATAATGCATACATTTTGTTTGCTAGTAAAGTATCTAGACAAGTTGATGCTATTCCTATGAGAGTGTAATTGTAGGCTTTTGTTCATCAACTTTTATTTACCATCATGAAAGTTTGGTCTTCTTCATGATTTATGGAAAAGAAAAAATTAGATTTAGTTAGCTAAGTGGTGTTATATATCATCATCATATATATAAATGATATTGTTGTTTCGAATTAAAGTTTTTTGAGTGCTTATACAAAATTTATCCTATTAGTTTAGAGCATAACAAGTTGGAAGATAAAATTATCTGGGCATTTTATTGAGATTGGTAATAATAAATTGTGTACAATATAACTAGTAAGTTTGGTTTTCAATAGTGATAATTCCTCATGCCAAAAGCTGCACACCAAAGGTATAGTGTGTTTGCAGCACAATTAATAAGATTTGGTAAAATAGTTAATAGAAGAAATTTACAGGTTTGAGGTTTCCAACAATCTTATTGGACCTATGATTAAGCAGGATTTTAATGCTAAAAGATTAATTAGACAATTTAATTGTAATCTTGATTTGCAGAATGATTTCAGTAAATTTGGGATTGTATCAAACTTGTTGTAATTTAGAAGATTAGAGTGATGTAATTACTGCGTTAATCTGCAGTATGCAGGTTTAATTAGTTGGGGTGTTTGTTTGGAATATGCTATCAGCATAGTAGTTTGCTTTCCATTTCATCATCAACATTTAACATTCGTTTTCCATGCTGGCATGGGTTGGATAGCTTGACAGGAACTGGCAAGGCCAGGGGCTGCACCAGGTTCCATGGTCTGTTTTGGCTTGGTTTCTACAGCTGAATGCCCTTCCTAATGCCAACCACTTTACAGACTGTACTGGGTGCTTTTTTTACGTGGCACCTTGGTTTTAGGATCTCAATTCTGTTGTGGTGGGCAGGTCTTCTTGAGTACAGCAATGTTCCACATATCTCGGTCCTCTATCATCTCCTTTGTAAGGCTCAGCATTTTGAGATCAGCCTTCAATACTTCGTCCCATGTCTTCCTGGGTCACCCTCTTCCACAACTTCCCTCCACTTTAAGTAATCAGCACTTCTTTATGCAACTGCCCTCATCCATCTGCATCACATGACCAAACCAGCACAGTCTCCTCTCTTGCACACTGCTTTGGATAATAATGGCTGCTTCTGTGTGCTTATTTTCCTCTGTAAGTTCCAGTTAGTAATATTAGTCTTTCTTTAGCACATCAAAATCCTTACAAGTCAGGCAAAGAAATAATAGATCTTTGTATTGTCTATGACTGTATGCTGGTGTTCTTACTTCATGTGTCTGTCATCCTTTGAATCAAAGTATGATTTTAATGTTGTATATTAATAATTTATTTTTAAAGGTAATGTTTATCCCCATTCAAAAGTGGATGTTGTGTTAGAACACAGAATACTGTGATAGTTACCATGAGAGAACCTCATATAAACTTGTGGTGCATATAAGCACTCTTGTTTACATTGCTAGCAGGAGATAAATCAACTGTCATCGCAATATTCTGTTCTAACACATCCACTTTTAAGTGGTAATAAATATTACATTTTGGTATTAATATTGCTTCTGTGGCTAATAATTATAATTTTACATGGCACTAATGTGACATATTTAACCCTTTTAATACCAACCCACCTGAGCCCTTCCTGGTTCTATAATACAAACTTCTTGTTTTAAAATGATCTAAATTACAACCTTCCACCAAAATTTCATATAAATTTGTTTCAAACAGCAGCTTAATAAAGTTATTTATAAATTCCATTAATTATTTTCAAAATTAATGGAAAGAAAGTCAGTGTATTTCGAAAGAAATACAATAACAAAGGGTTCAGATTAATTATGATTATCTATAAGTTTCAATGTTTAGAATGTGTATGTTCACGTTTTATGGTCTAGCTACAAACATTTGTATATTCCCAAACTGCATTGCACTTTTTCTAAGGCTATTTGACACCAACATAATTAGTGGTTCTGCTTTTACTGAAACCACATTGATATCGATTGGGCAGCTGATGAGGGAAAATATAATTCATATTCATACACTTGCTAAAATGTTGTTTAGCATAGTCAGATAGCCATTAGAAGGTGAATATGAAGCATTTATATATTTTATATATGCATATAGGTGCAAGAGTGTCTGTGTAGTAAGAAGCTTGCTTCCCAAACACATGGCTCCAGGTTCAATCCCACTGGACAAGTGTCTTCTACCATAACCTCAGGCCGACCAAAGCCTTGTGGGTAGATTTGATAGGCGGAAACTGAAAGAAGCACGTTGTGTATATATATGTGTGTGTGTGTTTGTCCCTCACCACTGCTTTACAACCAGTGTTGGTGTGTTTACATCCCCGTAACTTAGTGGCCCAGCAATAGTGACCGATAAAATAAGTACCAAACCTTAAATAATTACTGGGGTCAATTCGTTTGACTAAAATTCTTCAAAGTGGTGCCACAGTCTAATGACTGAAATAAGTAAAAGATATATATTATCATCATTATCCTTTAGCATCCATCTTCCATATTGATACATTGGTTGGACAGTTTGACAGGATCTGACGGGTCAAAGGACTGCATCATGCTCCAATATCTGATTGGGCATATTTTCTATAGCTGAATGCTCTTCCTAACACCAACAACCTTCCAAAGTGTATTGGGTGCTTTTTCATGGCACAGATACCAGTGAGATGCTATGTAGCTCACACAACTATGATCCCATTACAGTGAGGGAGACTATGGTAGAGAGAGAGAGAGAGAGAGAGTTAGTTTTCTGCTTGGTGGTGAGAGGTTAAAGTATGAAAGAAAGGTTTTGGAACAGGGTTTTTTGTTGTAGAGGAGATACGTGGTCACTTTGCATTATACAAGAGCGAGTGGGAGTAATTGGGGTGTTGCTGGAAAGAAAGATAAAGATAGTGGTGTTGAGATGTCAGGGTAAACCCTCAAGGTACAAAAAGGTGAATAGGACTGGAGACACAAGAACAGGAAGGGTTGGTGGGTAAATCACAAGAGTGTATGGGGGAAAATGAGGGATGGTTTCAGATGGGTAGGGTTTGGAGGTGAATATAATGAATGATGAATGAGGGCAGAGGTATTATTGATGATAAATATGAGTTGGATGGAAAGTAAGGGAGATTAAGTGATGACTGACAATACAGAAAGTAGTGAAGAGCAACCAAATAGAAATAATAATAATACAATAGGTAGGGGAGGGAAAGAGATAAGATGATGTGTATGTATGTAGTTTGGGGAGTGTGAGAGTTTACAGAATAGGCGCAGTGATTAGGAGAATAGATAGTGAAGAGTGTGAGGGCATAGAATGGACAATATGCAGCAATGGTTATAGGGGCAACAAGAAGTGATTCACTGAAAAGGGAGATAATTTGAGCATAGAAGGGTAATCACTGTAAAATGTGAGGGAAGAGGGACAATGTTAAGAATGAAGGATTTCATGTTGTATCCAATAGGAAGGTGATATGGGTTGTGGAGAGGAAGGAGTAGGAGGAGATGCAGTGCTACCCCACATTATATGTGGGTGGTTAGAGTGGTGCACAGAGAAGAGAAACAATGATGTTGAAAGACCAAGGCATACCTTCAAGGTAATATATCCAAGAGTGTATGATGACAGGAGAATCAGAGATGGTAGATAAAGTTTTCCAGGGTGTAATCCCCCCCCCCCTCTAACTATCATGATTCAAGAAGAAACAGGAAGTAGATTTAGTAGGATATAGGTAGTGGAGGTATGAGGAAGGGAGATTAGAGTTTACAGAATAAGCACAGGGATTAGGGGAATAGATGGTAAGGAATGTGAGGGCATAGAATGGGCAATAGGTGGAGGGGTGTATGCACCAAACAATAGGTTAGGGTAAGAGTGTGTGGGAGGCCAGGTCTTCTGTAGTACTGTGATTCACCAGTCAACATTGTCTGCCATCATCTCCTTTGTTAAATTGACTTTTAACGCCTTCAATTCCATATTTTGCTTCCATGTCTGGAATTTCAGCTTCAATTCTACTGATTCTACTTTATGAACTAAGTCATAAGCAGACAGGCAGTCCCAAGGCTATAAACAAGTCAATCTGTTGGGGTACAGTTTGCCAACCTCCTCAACATTCCCCTTCCGACTTACCCTCATATCCCCACTCTCAGGGATTCCTTACCATGCATACCTTTATAATGTAGGATAACCTTGGCCCCCATTTACACAACTTATCACCTTTCCACTTTATTCCTCCTTTTTTTTTCTCAATAACCATTCACATGAATCCTTTCTCTTCACCCTGTTCCTTGTCATCCCCGCCCCAATAGCGGCTGCTCTGTTACTTCCTCCACCACTACCCTATCACAACTGATTCTCTCATCTTTACCCTGCCTAGAATCATTACACCCTCTTCTATTCTCCCTCATTTATAGGGGCCACTTTAGGTTTTTAGTCTTGCAAGTTGACTGGAGCAACATGAAATGAAGTGTTTTGCTTAAGAACACAATGCACTGCCCAGTCCGGCAATCGAAGCCACAATCTTTCAATCATAAGTGCAACACCCTAACTATATATATATATTGCTAAAAGCAGCCGCATCAAGAGCCCTGCTGCTAGAAGCGGCTGCGTCAAGAGCCCTGCTGCTAGAAGCGGCTGCGTCAAGAGCCCTGCTGCTAGAAGCAGCTGCATCGAGAGTCAAAGCACCCAGAGTCCAGTGATTATGCCACGTAAAAACGCACTAGCATTGAAAGTTCTGTGCCGGTGGTAGGTTAAAGCACTCAGCACACACTGTAAAGTGGTTGGCATTAGGAAGGGCATCCAGCCGTAGAAATCATCCCAAATCTGGCTGAGACCTGGTGCAGCCCTCCAGCTTACCAGCTCTGGTCCAACCCATTCCAGCATGGAAAAACAGACATTAAAAGATGATATATATATGTATATGAGTGTTTTTGTGTCTACCCTTGTCTTGACATCATGTGATGATTGTAAACAAGCATCACTATCATACAAGTGATGTTGCTTGTTGCCAGTCTTCCATGGGAAACAAGTCTGGCCATGGGGAAATATTTTGCTTGGAAACAGGTGAGGGTTGGTGACTGGAAGAGTATCTGGCCATAGAAAATCTGCTTCAACAAATTCCATCTGACCCTTGCAAGCATGGAAAAGTAGATGTTAAACACTGGTGATGATGTTACATATGTATGGGTGGGTGGGAAGGTGAATGAGTGAGGGAGAAGACTGCAAAAATGGGTAGGTTTGAATGAAGGAAGAGACAAAAGCCAAGAGCAGGGGATGATAGAGGGATGCAGAAGGGAGGCAGTGCACATCAGAAGTAGTAAAGATGATACAGTTACTGCTGGTGTAGGGGAGAGGGGGAACAGTGCATGAGGGGAAGGAGAGGGAGTCACTGTAAGGGGTGGTGGAGAACCCAAAATATAGCACTACCAGGACTTGGTTTTGCTGAGAAGGGAGAGTCTTTTTGAGAACCTCATATCGCCAGAGATCCCAGTCCTTTGTCATCTCATCTGTCAGGCTCAGAGGATCCTGAGGTCAGCTTTCACCACTTCATCCCATATCTTCCTGGGTCTTTCTCTTCTGAAGATTCCAACTACCATAGCCGAATGGCACTTCCGTATACAACTGTCCTCATTCATACACATCACATACCCTACCATCTCAGTCTTCTTTCTTAGACACATCTGATTCTTTTTATACCCAGTTTTTCATTCAGTACCTTTCTTTGTACTAATTCTTTCACACACACTCACATTGATCATCCAACAGAGTATGCTTGTTTCATTTCTTTCCACTCTTCTCAAGTCCTCTGCATTCAAGGCCTATGTCTTGCAGCACTGCAACACAAGCATTATACAATAAGCCCTTCACTCTTAGGGAAAAGATCTTTGTTGTCAGCAGTGGTAGTAGCTCCCTGAACTTTTTCCATCCAATTCTTACTCTAGCAACTATACTTTCAGAGCAGCTGGGCCTCTTAACACCATTCCATGCCTTGCAGCTCTTACTGATCGTTCCCCTACCTTTTTGTTCCATACTAGATATGAGTAGCCATACAGGTTCCTCTGCAGAAACCTGCTCTGACACCCCTCTTTCATAGTAATTCCCAAGTACAAAGTTAACCCCCAGGGTTTGTAGTCCTGCAAACTGCATGGTGACTTCAATAGTGCAGGTGGCATGAAAAAAAAGGCACCCAGTCCGCACTGTAAAGTGGTTGATATTAGTAAGGGCATCCTGCCATAAAAACCTTGCCAAAGCAGACATTAGAGCTCGGTACAATTCCTTGGACACATTGGTTCCTGTCAAACTGGTCAACCCATGCCAGCATGGAACATGGAAGTTAAATGAGGATTATGATGATATATAATGTTTTATATCATCATAACAATACTAATAACCTGGTGTAGAACTCAGTATCCATATGATTTAGAATAAAGTGTTAGTTGAGTACAGAGGGTAATATGAAATTAAATAAATGACAGAGGAACAGGAAATTATACAATGAGCTTCATTAGCTTACAGCTGTTTCTGCTACAAGATGCAGTGCACTCAGAGCTGAGTGTTTGTGCATCAGCTTATAACAGAAACAGTTGTAAGCTAATGAAGTTCATTGCATAATTTCTTGTTACTTTGTTAATTAATTTCATAATCATATATAGAAATAGATACACACACACACAAAATCAGCTTCCATGCTGTTTCACTCTATCAAATTTCACTAAAGGCATTAATCAACTCAAGACTTGCCCAAAGTCCTATGCAATGGAACCAAATCCAGAACCAGATGTTTATAAAGTAAACTTACAGACCATCCAACCATGCCTTTGTCTACATCACTGACATGTTTTTCTTTGTTGTTGTTATTGTTT
>JAOPUL010038864.1:0-16397 GCA_027564515.1 Octopus rubescens | reverse complement strand
GCTTGGCCAGCTCCTGTGGTACCGTCCCACCCATGCTAGCATGGAAAACGGACGTTAAATGATGATGATGATGATGAGTTCATTAACATATAAATATAAATAAACAATGATGGATAATGATAATAATAATTTTATTTTATTTATTTTATGAACGTCGTCTAAAATATATCTTTATACATCTATTGTCAGCTTGACAGCAAATTTACTCTTTTAAGGTACTTAAAATATAAAATATAAAATCAAGCTTAAAGCACAAAATTGTATTTTATCAGATACAAATTAATGCACTTCTTCGGCAAGGTCTGTTTGACCTTTCTTAGATGTACTGAGTGTAAAATGTTTTCTTCCTGATTTTCCAATTTGCCTTTCTGCTAACCATTTAGAAATAATATTAATTGAAAATTAAAATAAGTTAATGACAAATTATTAGATACTAATAATAATGATTTTTTTTATTTGCCACCAGGGAGATGGATGAGAGGGACAATACAAAGACAGGCATAAAGTGTGGGGGTTTACATATAATGAAATAATTAAAAAAAGAAAATGGAAAGGAAGTATACACGGTATACAACAAACAAGGAAAGGAAATATACATGGTATACAATAGTAAAAAACGAAAAAAAAAAGTGATGTGGTCCTCCTGATACAGGACCTATACAGATAATTGAGGAACCCTAGCGTGCAAGATCTCTCTGAACACCAGGGGAAAGTGACCTCTCCAATTTTTTCTCTCCTACTCACAGGTCTACACTTAGAACGGTATCATCCACTCTTACCATGTTCGCAACTTTCACCCATCTTCAATAATAATAATAATCCTTTCTAGTATAGGCACAAAGCCTGAAATTTGGTTGGAGGGGTTAGTCAATTACATCAATCTTCAGTAACTAACTGGTACTTATTTTATCAATCCTGAAAGGATGAAAGGCAAAGTTGACCATGGCAGCATTTGAACTTAAACTGTAAAGAGCCAGAAGAAATGCTGCTAAGCATTTTGTCCAACATGCTAATTATTCTGCAAGCTCACTACCTTAAATAATAATAATGATAAAAGAGAAGAGAAAGCATGCAAAATAAGAGGCAAAGTGAATTACTATAACGTTTGCTAGATTCAATACTAGCCAGGTTTTGTTATGGTTTGGTTTTGGACTGAGTGGTGGTAGAAAGTGCTCCTTACAATTTTTAATTAGCCAATATTTATTTCTTGATTTATTCATTTTGCAATGGTGGCTAAATATGTGAGCACAGAAAATGAAGTTTAATATGGGAAACTAAATTAAAAGTTACAAAGATTCGATGATGGACAGCAAGCTGTTGTTGATATTGTAAGAAATTTTGGTCTTCAACTAACAGCTATACAAATAATCTATAATAATGCCCCCTAAATTTTAGCTGCTACAAGAATAACGAAAAATATGGTAAAACCTTTTAAATCTAAGGATTTGCCAGGCAAATGAAATGTTTAAGTATATTTGATGCTCTGAAAACAACTGCTAAAACAAATGCCACTTTTAAAGAAAAGAATCAGCACCTAGTTTCAAGGCTGTCAAATTGTATGACTCCTGCTTGATGGTAATGCTTTGCAAGATCTAAAGCTGAATCACTGCTCCAAGATTGATTTACTTCAGCATTCCAACTTTGGCTTACTTCATGTTTCTACCCAGCTGTCAAAGAATACTCTCAGGCTAAGAACCTTGAAAATACATTGTTTCATGTGGTCAACGCTCCATGTCACCCATCTAAGCTGGACCAATTGTCAGTTAATGTTGAAGTAGCTTTTGTGGCTCCAAACACAACCAACTTGATTCAACCAATGGATCAGAGGACTATTACTACATTCAAAGCCTACTGTTTACAGTGTACTTTTCAGCAATTGATTAAGTTCTTAGATGGTGAACCTAAGCTGACAGTAAAGGAATTTTAGCATGGTTACTATATCATGCATGCTATTGAAAATTTGACAAAGCATGCCAATAAGAGAAAACAACTACAATGAATCTTGTCTGGAGTAAAATCTGTCCAAATTGCATTTTAGACTTCCTGTGTAAAAAGAGCCAATATAAAATGTTCATTAGGATATTTTTGAGATGGCACACCAAGTTGGATTTAATGAAATAAATCAAGATATAGTGGAATGACTTGAATCTTATGGTGAAGTAGTTAAAGATGACCGTAGAGGTGGAACAGCATTGTGCTGAATAAGATAAAAGCAAATGCGGATTAGCCTGAGAGTTTTTTGTTTTTAGATAAAGCTATGACTATTTTCACCTAAAAAAATTATCCTCAGAGAGAGGAGTTCAAAGGCAAATGGGTTAGTAACAAGTGGATACCACTGCACAAGGAACTGTATGAATAGAAGAAAAATAATACATAACAACAAGCCTTGGACATGTTCTTCAAGTAAATCTTATTGATTTTTATGAATGTTTTTTAAATGTATAGCACATATATATTTCAGTGTTTAACACTAAAAGGGTTTTGAATCTTTTTAGACATTAGATGATGTTTCTATGACTAGGAGTATACTGTAAGAATATATCATAGGAACATTACTCTTGTTAATATCATTGAACCTATAGTATAATTGCTTTCACTTTACAGTTTCATTTGTTGTATTTAAAACTCACTCAGCCTGCAACTCTTATATCTAATCTGCAGCTTTTTATATTCCACTCTGTTACTCTGAATGCCTGATCAGTATTTTTACAATTTATTTGCAACTGGCACTTTTATTTCGTTGTTATTGTTCTTCAAAACACTTCAGTTGCTGTTATTTTCTTTACAATTTCATAAGCATCTTGTTTATGCTGTTTTTATCTTTTGTATATATCTATTTTCATTGTTTCATTTCTTCTATTACTGCCTTTGGAACTTATCCATGGATAACTCATCTTGAATTCTTCTGTTATATCTTGGAGAATTATGATAAATAGGAGGGGGCTGAGAACTGAGTTGTGACAGACATATACCACTTGCACACTAAATTCCTTACTGAACTCATTACTAACGCTCACTTGGCTGACAGCATCTTTATATGTTGTCGACATGCTGCAGATGAATAACTATTCATCTACAGCATGTCGACAGTAACATAATACTGCTTGAAAGAGAAAGAATAACTATTCATCTACATCAACTACGTGTTGCACTACTGCAGATGAGTTGTTATTTGTCTATAACTTGTATGGCTGTAGATTAGTCACTTTTCATCTACACTAAGGTTGTGTACTCACTCCTATGCTTTTCTCCCTATACCTTACTGCAATGATCTATGTACTTCTCCCGGATCAGCTAGGAGTGGATATCAGATATTGTTTTGATGGAGGACTCTTCAACCTGGCATGGTTCCAGTCAAAGAATCTCACCAGTATCTCAGAACTCCAGTATGCTGATGACAACATGGCACTAAGTTACTCATGCTTTGAACTGCAACAAGCTGTCAGTAATTTCACCAATGTATATCAACGTTTTAGGCCTACAGTAAATACTAAAAGAACTCAAGTCCTTGCCCTATCAGCCCCAAATTCTGCCCTTCCGTATTTTAACATCATCATTTCAGGCACACCACTAGAGCAAATTAATCACTTTGCATACCTTGGAAGTGTGCTCTCTACCATATGCAATTCTGAGCAAGATGTGGAACAAAGAATCCTATCGGCTTACTCAACTTTTGGTAAACTAACAAAATGTGTATTCAAAAACAACGACATAACTTTGAAGACGAAGATTATGATCTACCAAGCTGTTGTTATATCCATGCTCCTTGGGAAACTTGGACTATTGTCGTGACATCAAAACACTCAACACTTTCATCAACTGAAACTTTGCTGTGTCTCGAACATCAAATGGTTCGACTACTTCTCCATGATGGAAAGAGCGTCTAGCCAGAGCATCGAATCCCTAATCATCAAACATTGTCTTCGATGGACCAGCCATGTCACCAGGATGAATGATGAATGACTTCCTCATCAAATCCCCTTCAGCGATCAGGCAACCAGGAAAAGACAAAGAGGAGTCCCTCTTTGGTGCTACAAAGATCAGCTAAAGTCAACTCTGAAGCAGACCAGCTTTGACCTCTTGGCTTTTGAGACAACCGTAACCAACCGTCCTGACTACCAACAAAACATAAACAATAACATAATACTGTTTGAAAGAGAAAGAATAAAAAAAGAGAAGAGACAATGGTAACTGAAAGCCAGACAGCAGCAACTATGACCAACTCTGGCATTCACATGTGGCCAATGTAATCATGTGTTCTATGCAAGGATTGGCCTCATTAGCCTCATACGTCACCAGCATTAATGGTTCAAATATTCGACCAGTAGGGGAAAATCAATCCTCGCATTCGAGGGATGAGCCGATGACATTACTGTAGATGAATCTATACCCAATTTTCTTAGTAATCATCAGACTACAGAGTGTGATAATTTGTCTAAAGTACTCTCTAGATCAAAGGTTCTCAACCCATTTTAGCCATTTTGGAGTCACAAACGCCCCCCCCCTCCCCACAAAATATTTTTATTTTTCAATATACTACTTATTTTGATATCAGCAGATAATGATTAAAAAATAAAGGACATCGTTTTACATATGCGTTTGTATGTAATCAGGAGTACAAATGGAAATGCACAAAAAAAAAAAAATGAAATAATAAATGGTCTTATGAATGAAAGTTTGGTAATTGCGTTTATTTCCACCACACGACACTTATGGGATCAACATGTTGTCTATTGAAAGAGTGCTCTTTGGTATAAGTAAATGCCAATGAAATCATTTCAAACCTTTCCGATTTCCCTTATCAAAACGGCTAGAACTTATGCAACAATCTGACATATAATTTATTGTCACTCGGGAAGAGGATTTTTTATGCTCAAAAAAAGAGTGTATTTGATAGAAATTGTTGAAATACTTATGTACTTCAGATGAGTAGCAAATTGTGAAGGATGGTATTCACTGTACTTGGATCTTGTTAGTTTGAGTCACAAAATCACCCCCCTTTTAAAATGAAGTAAACAATCTGAAAATTTGTCATATTAAACATTAATTTCTTATTCATTTGAATCAAAGAATTTATTGAGAAAAAAATTGACGAAAAAGTTACAGACGTTTAAATATCGAAAAACTGTCGTTGTAGCAAACGGTGTCAACTTTAAGGTTGAACCCCGTGTAAGGTTGTACCTTGCGTAAGGTTGTACTCTGTGTAAGGTTGTACCCTGGGTGACTTGTTCATTGCAGGTTTCTAAATAAAGGTAAATACCTTATAAAGTCATGTTTTTTTATTTATTTTTTTGTTATATTAATATTTGTCTGTATGTGTTTGGGTCAATTTTCCAAGTGCACCCGCATTAGTAGCTATTTGCGATAGCGGCGGGTCCTTTATCGCAAATAGCTGTTACGTGATAGCAGAGCGTGTTAGAAATAACAGCCAAATCTTTACTTTTCTGGGTTCCTGGAAACTTCGAGGTCCCTCTCCCTCCTTTCTTTTCCGAAAAAAAAATGGCTTGCCGTGGGTTTGGCGATCAGATATGTTGAATGCACGCGAAAAATCCGAGGTTTTACTTTTTTTTCTGTCCTTACTGACAAACGTTCATTACATCAATAACGAGTGCACAGCCAATACAAATTCCCACAAACCACTTTCTTAGCCATGTTGTCCTAGATTTACTACTCTTTTTTTAAAGGGATAATACCCTTTTCGTCGAAATAATATGCAGCATCCACCTTTGTTTTCAATATCTCCTTCAGACTGGTACAGTTAAATGACTTGGATGCGGATTCTAGGCTTTTACCAACAAGCAAAAAGTAAACAAACACAGAAAAACTTCACGAAAGGCGAAAAAATTATAAAAACAGAAAAACTTCGCGAAATGTATGTAAAATAATACGAAAATTCACGAAAAATACCTAAAATAAAATTTTAATTGATATAAGCACAGGTAATATACGTTTTATAAAGTTTTCACAAAAATAACAAAATTGAAACATGTACAGAGAAACCGCGTGCAGACGAGAAGATTCAGCACAGTGAAGCAAAATAGAATATATAAGTTGTCATATGTTGCTATGGTAACTAGCTGTTAATACCTCGCCGTCTATTGATTGGCTAAAATTGCACAAAATTTCCAAATAACATCAGATTCTTTAATTTACGAGCTAAAGTAATTGGTTGAGTGTAATCAAAATTCCCAACTCCATCCATAGTCCAAATTTGAAAACAATCTGAGCAAAATTAAAGGGGGCTGATTTTGTGACTCGAACTAACCAGATCCCTGTACTTCAGCTGAGTAGTAAATTTTGGTGGATGGTTTCGAGCTGCAAGTGCTGTTTTGCCAACAGATGAAAAATGGCAAATAAGCTGTATGGAAATAGAATATCAAAGAATGAAAAGGTAAGTACCTTTACTTTGGTCCCTATTTAAATGAGAACCTTGAGCTTCATGGAGTCGAGATAATTCTTTGACGCTAGGCTTGATCTTCGTAAGGTGCAATCGGAAAGATCTCCACGCAAAATTACATCAAAACGGTTGCGAGCCTTGCTTTGCAGTCTGGAAACAGCACCGAACCCCATTTCGTCAAGGTATGAACTTGGAAATGGCAAAGAAAATCTCTTAGCTTCTGCGTGAAAAAGAGGAAATCTACGCTGAACGTCCTCTTACATCCAAAACAGGGCTCATCTATTCACATGTCTGAAGCTCGATAAATTCTTCCTGAATTTTGATGTCCAAGTCATCGACGTTAGCAATCCAAATCGGGATATCCATTTGTAGAAGGTCTGCAAAGCGTTCTCGCATATTTTCTTGTAATGCCCGAAGGCGTGTGGCATAAATTTGGAGATGGCTATCGCTAACCATGTTTTTAACATTTGCAACACTTGGAAAATTACAAAATTCCCTTCGACAAGGATTCCTTTCGAAGAAGTTCAACTTGGCTAACAATACTGTAACAACACTCCTAGGTTTATGAAAATGCTGAATGTAAAAGCGTTGTTTTGTTGAAATGATCTTTTTTTAGAGATTGAAAATACTGTAAGTCCTCATCTTTCTTTTCGGGATGCTTCAAATGGAAGTGCATTTTCAAACGTGATGGTTTCATCGCCAAATTAGAAAATGACTCCTTGCAGATTAAACACATTGATAACTGGTGGCTTGACGGTAATGGGATAAATCCAAACCGCAAATAATAGATGTTGTATTGTTTGCATTTTTTCTTAATCGGCGAGGACATAACTTTCTGGATGAAATCGCGCTACTGTTCGCCAGATCAAAAGTTTTATAAAACAAACTTGCTTTTGTGCGTTATCTTGTGTATGGCCGCAGTTCAAATGGGTACAAAACCTAAAACAAATGTGTGTGTTTGTGTGTAGTCGGGCCTTTAATAGCCAGGGGTCAATTTAAGTTCAATCGCAGAAAGGAATTCAAAACGGCAACACACACAATCATATACATACAAACATACCCATACATACACACACACACACACAAACACATACCTATCAGCCACTCCCAAAAGCCAGTTTCATCCAAAATTCTGACAGCATTCTTTATATATTTGCACACAAACACACACATACACACACATTCAACTTTTCGATTTTATTCATTGCTTTTTTTCTTTTAGTCGTATGTCACTATTCATCTGTTTTTAGTTTCAGTTTTTGTTTTTGGTATTTCACTTTAGCGACACCAGTTACATATGGAGTTTGCTGGGTGTCCGGTCGCAAAAGTGGAGAAAGTGTTTTTGAAAATTTGAATCAGAAAAGGCATGTTTTTTTTTAAACTGACTGTCGCAGAGATGTGAAAATATGGCTACTACTCGTTAATTTCAAATTCAACTTACCAAAAATTGAGGGTCTTCCAGCGCCCCCCTAGCTCCAAAACGCCTACCTCGAGCTCCAAATAGCCCCCGTTGAGAACCTTTGATCTAGATCAATACATTGATATCCTTTCCAAATTCCCACATAAGCATAATACTAATGTCAGACCAAACATTACCAAATCAAAGAAGTCTGCATTTAAACATCTCTAAAACGATAAACAAGCAGGTACGATTGGCATAATTGATGCCGAATATTACCTAAATTTAGTTGAGGATCGAATGATACAACATTTTACTGTGAAATATCTTCAAATATAGATCACCGCATCATGAAAGAAGCTTAGTAATCTGGTTTCCAAACACTATAACTCCTTTAACCACTAATGAAAGTGACTACCTTACCAATTTTGAACCAATACCCTGCAAATTTTATGGCTTACCAAAGAAATACAAAATGCAGGGAAGGAACATGATCTAAAACTTAGACCTATTATAGCTGGTCCTGTGTATCATGCCCTACCCACCGTTTAAGCAATTCTGTTGACATCATTTTGAAACTATCATGCATCCACATACCAAGTTTCATTCGGAATGACATTGAATTCCAGTCTCATCTTTCCAAAACAACAAAATCGAATTCTTTCTTGCTTAATTTTGATGTAGTAAATACACAAATATTCCACACGATTTAGTAAATACACAAATATTCCACACGATTTAGGAATAAAAGTGATTAAAAATTGTGTGGAAAAACATAGAGAAGTGATTCCCAGTAGATTCACCATGGCCTTTATATTAAACACGGTCAAACGTATCCTTGAAAACAAAGCATTCTTATACAATGGGAAGAATTATCTTCAAATTAGAGGCACAGCTACGGGAACCAAGTTTGCCCTATTTTATGCGATCTCAGTAATGGGACACTTAGAACGACAACTATTTCAAAGAATAGAAGAAAACTACGGCCCTGAATTTAGAAGGTATATTGAGGGTGCATGGAAGAGATATGATTCTTTCATAATTTGGACAAAATCTCACGATACTTTGGAAGAATTCAGTACTTTCCTGAAGCAATCTGCACCCAACTTTGAAATTTACAAAAATGAACAATACAAAATTATTTCTCGACATCATGGCAATTAAAAATGATATCACCATCACCACTGATATATATATTATAAAGATACATATACACATCAGTATCTGAACTTTAAATTATGCCTTCCAACACATACAAAATGTAATATCCTATACTGTATAGCCAGGAAAATTGTATCATTTTTGATTACGGATATACCAGAGACAAAAATCTCACAGAACTCAAAGAAAATGGTATACGGTGTGCTAAACAAATACCTATAGAACAATATTGAGCAATCCAAGAAAGAGAAATACAAGAACATAACCCATGTCAACAAAATATCTTTAAAGTCGTCAAATTAAACATCATTTAAAGTAACGAACTAAAAGATGTAATTACTGATGATAATAAAAGGCAACCAAAAAAAAAAATTGTTGATAAAGACAAATTTAACCGAAATAACATTGATAAAACATTCATAATATCCAAATGCAATGACGATGTGGTACATGTCAGTTCATACATACTTATCATCATGTATCGTTCACCTGCAACACATTGATGATACTACAACGAAAATCTTTCCGATTAAGTGCCAGTTGCCTTGCTATTCTTGTCCAACAGCTCGTGATATTGTCCATTGATTGTGTTCTTTGCCTGTCTATTGATCTACTATCCTCTACTCTTCCTTCCATGATAATGCTTCCCAGACTTTTGCTTCTTCGAATATGGTCATAATAGATGAACTTTTCTTTTTCCACGATGATCAAGAGTTGTCGTCCCCCACCTACTTGTTGTAACACCGATTCATTTGTCCGATGAATCGGTGTAAGAGACCCGTAAAAATTCTCATATACATCCACATTTCAAACACATTGATTATGTTCTCTTCAAATTTTTTCCGAGTCCATGCTTCGCAACCATAAACGCCTTTGGCCAAATGAGCGCTCGTGGACGTTCTTGCCGGAGCTAGTCATGTCCTAACTTCTTTCGTATATGTGGCTTCATCAGAGATTTGGGCTCCAATATACTTGTTCAAGCCTCTCATTGCCCAGTTTGATGTTAACATTTACTTTCTCTTTTCCTATTACCATGACTTATTTTCTTATTGGCTGCGATAAAGACCATGCAAGTAGAAGAGTATCGTCTGCGTACCTTAGATTAGAAATATGCAAGCCATGCATTTTGATGTCGTCTTCTTCCTGTATTGCTTCTCGAATTATCCACTCAGTGAAGATGTTGAACAGGGAGGAAAAATACAGCCCTGATGAACTCCTTTCCCATTTTTGAACTTTTCAGTGTTCTCATTATTTGCTCGAATGCAGGACTCTTGCTGAATGTAAATCTGTTTGATGAGCTTAATGAGGTGTTTTGGAATTTCGAAATTAGACATGATGCGCCACATATGACTATAGTTTGCACAGTCAAGGGCCTTTCCGTAGTCAATGTAGCAAAGGAAAGTTGTAATGTTGTGTGTTCTTGTTTTTCTATGAAATTGTGTGGAGGTTGTACAGATAATCTCTTGTGCCGTGTCCACTTCTAAAGTCAGCCTGTTCTTTAGCTATTTCTTGTTCGAAGAATGCTTTCAAACGCTCTAGGATAATGACCAAAAAAGCTTTACTTGCTTATGGTATCAGTGCGATTGTTCGATAATTCTCACACTTAAGTCTCTCTCTTTGTGTATGCACCCATCTGGCAGCCATTCTTCCTCTCTCCAGATCTTACAGCAGAGGTTGTGGAGTATTGTTATGGCACTCTCTCTCTCTCTCCTGCAGCCTTGATCAGTTTGGTTGGCACTA
Source organism: Octopus rubescens (assembly GCA_027564515.1). Classification (NCBI taxonomy): domain Eukaryota; kingdom Metazoa; phylum Mollusca; class Cephalopoda; order Octopoda; family Octopodidae; genus Octopus; species Octopus rubescens. Next base: position 5,700 of record JAOPUL010038864.1, on the reverse strand, counting down.
CATCTAGACCTGGTACTTTCCAGTTTTTAATCTTTTCCAGAGCTCTTTCTACCACATTTCTTAGTGGTTCAGGTTCTTTCTCATACCCTAAATCTATGTCAACCACGGCAACCATTGGATTATTTTCATACAATTTCTTGGTGTACTCTAGCCATCTTTGCTTTACCTGTTGTATTGCTGTTAGGAATAGTAACCCTAGTGATTTGATACTGTCCATCCCTTGAGTTCTTTTACGTGATGGAAAAGACCTTTCGAGTTATTGCGTTTTGCTTGTTCTTCTAGATTTTCACCAAAATTGGTTATGTAATTGTTTTTATCTTACAGGCATTCACGTTTAACTTCTTTGTTGATCTTTTTATATTCTTCTGAGTTGGAACCCAATGGTCTTGCTTTCCTTCTTTTTTCAACAAGATCCATAGTTGCTATGGATATCCATGATTTCTTTTTTATTCTCTTGTTTTTTGGTAAGTGTATTTCGGCAGATTCGAGAATTTTCTTTTTCATCAATTTCCACATATCGCCTGGGCTCTTTTCTTTTTGCATTTTGAGTTGCGTTTCGAATCTGTTGCAGTCTACCGTGTATTTTATTATTGAGAATTCCAAAATTAAATCGTAGAGGTGGAAGATTCCTTTCCAAGTTTTACATTCGAATGTTCCGTGTAGCCATAAGAAGATGGTGGTCGGGGTATGCTCTGCAGTTTGCAATGTTTGATTTCTATCTATGTTGAATAAGAATGAAATCTAACTGGTTCCTTATCATTCTGTCATGAGATCTCTAAGTAAATTTTCTTTTTGCATGATGCTCAAACTGAGTATTGCTAATCCACAAATGGTTTGCATGGCTGAATTCTGCCATACGTACTGGTCAGTATATTAACACAAATACCGGAAGACTATGTACAAATGCAAATATGAACTGTAAAAGCAGAAATCTAATCTACTACATCAAATTCCCAAATTGAGAAGAGGTACATATTGGCTCACGAATACACCAACAGCAAATTAGGAACCCTGATGTTCGCCAGATCCCATTAAGCAATCATTTAGAAACATGTGGTTAGAATATGTTTATAATATTTCCATTTTACAAACTGTGCAACTTAAGCCGAGAGAAGAATAAGAGAAATGAATTTGAGAAATTCAAACCCGTTCTAAATGGAAAATAATAATAATAGTCACAATGATTCTAAAGATAATAATAATAGTAGTAGTAGTAGTAGTAGTAGTAGTAGTAGTAGTAGTAGTAGTAGTAGTAGTAGTAGTAGTGCAGTTCCGGAATGGATTGTAGAGGGGAAGACAACATTGTTGATGAAAGATCGGTCAAAGGGCAATGAGGTTGGCAATTACCAAAACATTGCTTTCTTAACCTCTTATGAAAGTGTTGACAGGCATCAACGCAGAGAAAATATATGATCCTGGCGAAAAACAATCTACTTCCAGTCGAACAGAAGGGCACCAAGGACCACCTTGTGAAAGACAAGGGCGTAATGAAGAACTTCAAACGGTACCAAAAAAACCCGTGCATGGCCTGAATAGACTTTAAAAAAGGCTTATGACATGTTGATGCATTCGTGGATTCGGAAAACACTCGACATGGGGGGGGGGATGAGAACGTGTGTGCGTGCACTAATCAAAAACAGCATGCCTAGGTAGAAAACACATCTTCCCTGCAACACCCAGCACTTAGCCGAGGTAACGATCAAAAGAGGTATCTTGCAGGGAGATTCTCATTCACCCTTACTTTTTGTTAGAACCTCTATCTTTCTTTCTGTAGTTCTACGTAAAGTCAACGCGCACAACGAGCTGAGAAACAATTAATCTCGTATCAACCACAATCTCTTCATGGACGATTTATAATTGTTTGCAAAAATAGAGTCTGAAATGGAAGGGTTGATCGAGACTGTACAGATGTGCAATATGCTGCAAATGCAGAAGGATTTATCAATAATGGAGTTGGGTGTGCTAACGGATTCCGTTCACGGATAACCAACGAGAGACAAGAAACACTACTCCACATGGAATTACATGTTCAGTTCCACCGTGAGGTGACTCAGCAAAGGCGACCTTAAAAAGAAGACTGAAAGCCTAATACTCGCTGTCTAGGACCGATCTTTGAATACCAACTCAGTGAAAAGAGATATATACCACACAAGCACAACGATGAAGAGAGTAGCCCATCACAAGTCTTAAGTGAAAGACTGCCATCTGACTAAATCGCGCAAAGGCCTGAAGATAGGAGACATTATCTTGAACCTGTTTTGAATAGTCTGGAAAGTGATAAAAGAACAGTATTTGAAGATCACACATTTGCTGAAGAACATAGATAGTCTATGATGGAAATGAAGCAGAAAATTCTGAATACACTTCGTACGGCATACAAGCATGAATGATAGAGAAGGACTTCATAAACTTTCAAATACGAACCAAAATAAATAAAATTAAAATTGTGACGAAAAGAAATCGTACAGGAATTAAAACCTGATTCTACTGAATTAAATGAAGTTATTTACGCATCTGTTAGGGCAATTGAAACCAGTTGCAAGCCTTCGAAAAAACAAAGAAAACCAAACCTAGAAATAAATCATCCAACCTGGAGAAGTAAAATTGAAAAGGTGATAGAATTCATGAGAGGGGAAATATCAATATTAAATGAACTAATACGTGTAAATAATGTAAGATCCAGAAAAGGAAGAATGATGAAGATACAATATGGATTCTCACCAAGTAAGAACTGATATCAATAAAAGAAACGCTGAAACAAAAAGTCCAAGCAAAAGCTCAAAGAATACGAAGATTTGAGAAGAGAAACAAGATTTACAAGCAAAATAAGCTGTTCACATCCAATGGTAAAAGATTCTACAGAGAAATAGGGAAGGAGAAAATAACCGTTAAAGACCCCCCTCCACCTCTCCCATGGAAGAATTTGAAAACTTTTGGAAAAAGATTTGGAGTGATGGGAAGACGTACAATGAAAATGCAGATTGGATTAGACGCACAGAATGGTCCTATCAAAGTTTACAAGAACAAGCATGGGAAGACATCACAATAGCAGACCTAAGGATGACACTCACGACGGCCCAGAAATGGAAACCCCCGGTAAAAATAGGGTGCCGAATTTCTGGTTCTCACCGCTCAGGTGCGCACAAGGAAAGTAAGTTCAGCTGCTCATTGAAATTATGAGCGACCCAAAGAAAACACATGACTCGTTAGCAAGTGGTATTACTTACCTGCTCCCAAAGAATAATGAAACCAAAGATAAAAAAGAATATCGGCCCATATCTTGTTAAAATGTTAACATTTATCTTGGTGGAGAAAACATATGCATTTATTGAAGAGAACGATAGTTTCCCCACTGAACAAAAAGGGTGCCGTCGAGGCTCATACGAATGCAAAGATCAACTCCTAATTAATCGCATGATCCTTGAGAACTGTCACAAGTGCAGAAATCTCAATTCCACATGGATTGATAACAAAAAGGCTTTCGACAGCATACCACATTCATGGAACTTGAAATCACTGGACATCTTCAAAATTTCTCCTGTGATTTCAAAGATTCTGAAGCATAATATGTCTTTGTGGAATACGAATCTCCAATTATATAAAATTAAATGGAGTACTTGCTCCAGACAATATAAACGTTAACTATAGCATTTTTCAAGGTGATTCACTTTCACCTCTCATATTCTGCATAGCTCTAATACTCCTTACAAGTGAACCTAACAGAACAGGGTATGGGTATAAACTTGTCGATAAGAAAATAAGCCATTTATTTTATATGGATGACTTAAAACTATATGGCAACGGCGATAATGAACTTGAAGACCTAATACGCACTGTGAAAGCATTCAGTGATGATATCAGGATGGAGTTTGGTCTTGAGAAGTGTGCCAATGCCACTTTCTAGAAAGAGGAAATTTAAGAACTCAGATTCAGTCATGTTAGACGTTGACACAGTTATAAAAGAACTTGAGCAAGAACAAACCTACAATAACCTAGGGATAAATGAATACTCTGGTATTCAGCATGCAAGCATGTGAGAGAGGATCAGGGAGGGATGTTATAGGATAGTTCGAACAGTCCTGAAATCTGAGCTAAATGTCCGTAACAAGGTGTTTGCCATAAATTCCTTAGCAGTTCCTGTTGTTGCTTATAACTACAATGTCTTGAACTGGAATATGAGTGTAGTGACGTAAATTGACAGAAAAATACGCAAGCCGTTAGGTTGTAATATGTTGCACCATCCAAAGGTAGACGTGGATCATCTGTACCTTCCCAGGAGTTCGAGTAGTTCGGGGCTTGATCTAGTTTGAATTCTCTTACAAAACCACTACATTTGAACTGGCCAAATATCTTGGAACAACGAATGACAGGATGCTAAAGCTCGTGGAAAATCACGAGACGAAAGAAGCTTCATTCTCTCATAAAGGAAAACAAAAAGTTTTCTTTTGATCACATGCAAGCTACCCAAGCTGAACAACCTGAGGGAAGTAAGGCAACTGTTGTTGCAAAAAAGGCGAAGTTAATGACAGCGAAAAAAGTGCACGTGGGAGGAGAAAACTCTGTACGGGAAATATGTGGCCCGTAACAAACAATTTGATGTTGACTAGAAACACACCCATCAGTGGCTACAGAGCTCAGGGCCAAAGACAGAGAGCCAAGGTTTTATCCTAGATGTTCAAGTTCAAAGGTTATTGACCCGGAACTACCAAGCCAATGTGAGGAAAAATGGAGTAGATCCAAAATGCCGATTCTATAATGGTGTGATTGAAACAGTTGACAACCTAATCTCTAGACGTAAAGTATTGGCATCCATGGAGTATATATCAAGACATCACTAAGTTGACTAATATCTATACTGGCTAATATGTCGGCATTATAAAATCAAAACTGCCGAGAAGTTGTATAATTGCTACCCCGAGACTGTAACTCAAGGAGGTGTAACGATTCTGTGGGACTTTCCAGTACATACAGTCCGAAACATCAAAGCCAATAAACCGGATATTGTTGTGAAAGACCAAAAAAAAAAGTTTGTTTATTGTTCGACATGAGCATTCCATGTAATGATAATACCTCGGCAAAAGAATTCGACAAGCTCAGAAAATACAAAGATTTGCTCATTGAAATCGAGAAAATGTAGCATCTCAAGGCGGTTACAATACCAGTTATCGTAGGAGCACTGGGAATGATCAAGAAAGGAACTGAGTATTATTTGAGAATGATCCCTGGCTTACCATCCCTGCAATAAGTGCATAATATTGTTTTAACTGGTACGTCGATGTAAGAACTATTACTACCCATGTATTACAATTTAATTTTTTTTTCCACATAATTTTATTTCATCCTGAAAAGGAACAATCTGGTGTGTTTAGTTTAATGGCCTACCAATGTATACATTGAGTTTCTTTGAACTAAGTGTCGGGAGGACACTCGGCAAGTAATGGAAATAAAATTGAAAGGAGAAGAAAAACTCATAAAGATAATAATAAAAATAATAATAACGTTTTAGTTGAAGAAATAATGGTTTCTGATTTAGGCACAAGGCCAGCCACTTCGGGGGAAGGGTGTAATCGATTTCATCGACCCCAGTTTTAAACTGGTACTTATTTTATCGACCACGGAAGGGTAAAAGGCAAAGTCGACCCCGGCGGCATTTGAACTCAGAACGTAGAGACGGACTAAATGCCGCTAAGCATTTAGCCC
>JAOPUL010038755.1:0-26202 GCA_027564515.1 Octopus rubescens | reverse complement strand
ATAATTTTCATTTATATGATTCTTTTAAAAAAATAAAAAATTACAAACGATTTAATTTACCATCTACATTATTTTGAAAAAAAAAAAGGAGTAGACAACTTTTAAATTTAAATACTAATAATTTAACAAAATCATTTTTTTTTAATTATTTAAAAAAAAACAAATCTTTTCGTATAAAATTCAAATACATTAAGTGGTTGAATACGCAAAAAACATTTAAAAGTTGAAAATTTAATAAATATTTATCCTATAAAAAAATTAATAATAAAACTATAAAAAGCAATTTAAATAATATTAATTTTGGTAATTCTTTTAGTATTAAAAAAAAGAATTTTGATTATAATAATATCATTTTTAATGCATCCAATAAAATTAATTATTGATTTAATTGCGATAAAGATGTTTTATCTATTAAAAATTCAAAAATATGTAATTCTATAATTGCTTCTTTAGGGTATTCTACTAATAAATATCTTAAAAATTTTAGTTTTTATAAATCTAATAAAACACTGAATTTTGAATATGCTTATTGAAATGTTTTTAAAGAAAAAAAGCTTAATTTAAATAAAATAAAAATTAAAAAAAAAAAGACTTATGTTAGTTTAAATAAAATATCAAAAGCTTTATTTAAACATAGTTGGTTTATTATAAAACAAAGAAGTAAAAAAACTCATAAATTAAAAAAAGGGTTTTATAATTTAGTACCTATATATAATTATTTTTTTATCACAAAGGTAATATCATTATATAAAAAATTATTTATTTCAGAATTATTATTTTCAGATTTGATTGTTAAAAACCCTTTTAATATAAAAAATTTTTCTTATTCTAAAAATACATACACCCCCCCGTATATCATTAATAGAAATCCCAATATTTTAAATAGTATTTATAATATACGTTTTATAGATAAAAAATTTGGTTTTAAGAAAAGAAAGGAACGTAATTTATTTAATCAATTAAGAAAATATAAAAATAAAAAAAATTTATTAATTTCAAAATCAATAAAATTAGACCATTTTTTATTAACTGAAAATAGTAATATAAAATCTAATAATTTTGATATATTACAATATAAAATTAAATTTAATTTGTTAAATATAAAAAAAATAATTAATAAATTAAAAATTTCTTTAAAAAAATTATCGACTATAAACTTAAAAAAAAAAATATTTTCGAATTCAAGTTTTAAAATAAAATATTTTAAAAAAAGTAGTTTTGTTAATTTTTTACAATATTTTTCAAAAAAAAAAAAAAAAAATGTTTTCAATTTTTTTTTAGATTCTATTCTTTTAAATAGCAATACAAATATATTAAGTTATATTGGGTTAAATTCTTTTTATCTTAAGCAAAATAAAAGAAACCTTAATAAATTACGTTTAGTTGAGTTTAACAAACATTTTAATTCATTAGATTTTTCTGTTTTTCTAAAAAAAAACAAAAGTTTATTAGATAGTTTAGTATTAAATAAATTAAAAAAAAGAAATTTTTTAAAATTTAATTGAGGATTGAATTCTACATTAAAAAAAAATTATTTTACTTTTTTAAAATTATTTAAATATTTTAGTCTTTATAAAGGCGTTAATAACAATAATTATTTTCCAGGTTTTGGTAAATTATATAATTATTTAAATATAAATAATGAAAATATTTTTAGTTTATGTAATTTTTTTATGTACAATTTTTTAAATTATGTTACTTGAGAAAAAGAAAATTTAATTTATACAAATAATGATTATGTTGGTATAACTAAACAAAACATTAATATAATATCTTATTTTAAGTCAAACTATATCACAGGTAAAAAAAATAAAAATATTTCTTTATCAAATAATGAAAAAAATAATTTGATATCTATTTATGGTTATGATATTATTAATAAAAATTTTGGATTATTTACTAATATTTTAAATAGTAAACATTTTCTAATAAAATATAATAGTCTATTATCACCAAACCCTTTAATAGAAATTTATTATAATAGTTTATTAAAAAAAAATATATATATAATATCTGTATCTGATAATAAATATAATATATTAAAATTAAATCATTCTTATACAATTATTTTAAATTGATATTTATTAATAAATGGTTTTAAGGAATTAGAAAAAAAAACTCATTCTTTTAAAAAATTATATGGTGGTTTATTAAAAAAATTTAAAAATCTTTAGTTTCTTTTTATATATTAATTTTTAAAATAAAAGTCTTAATTTTTATCCTATATTATTTGAGTTTTACGTTAAACATAATTTGCTGTTTTACCCTCTTATTATAATTAGTTGTATTTTTATTTTATATTAACGGTTAAAGTTGAAATAAAAAAAATATATATAAATTTTTAACCAATTTTATAATTTTTTAGTCATAAGTGTTTATTATCATGTTTTGCACTTCTATTATATATAAAATATAAACGAACAATAAATTAAATATTAATTTACTATAAACAAATAAATAACAAACATGCCACAATTGGATTTAGGAATTTACTTTTTTCAAATTTACATAAATTTACTCTTTTTTTGATTCTTATATTTTTATATAAAATATTTTATATTAGGCAAATTGTCAAATATAATAAAAATAAAAAATTTTTTATTTTTTAATAATAATTATTCTTATACTGATAATTCAGTTTTTTTAAGTCAAATTGAATTATCTTATTATAAATCAAATGTTTGAAATAATTTTCATAATTTTTCATTATTTTTTAATGTGATAAAGTTAAAAAATAAGACAATATTTAGATTTTTACATTTACAAAATATCTATAATTTTTTAAATAATTTTATTATTAAAGTTGTAAATAATAAAATATTTAAATTAATATCAAAAAATTTAAAAACTTTAATATTATTATAAATAAGTTTAAAAACTATGAGAAAGATAAAAATTGTACCTTTAATTAATACAATATATAAAACTGCAATTGTTTATCCAGTATCGGGTAATATTACGTTTACATGAAATTTAGGTATTAGTGCTGGTATTATGTTAGCATCACAAATTGTTACTGGTTTATTTTTAGCTATGCATTATATTCCAGAGTCTGAAATGGCTTTTGATAGTGTAAGACATATTGTAGTAGATGTAAATAATGGTTTAATTATACGTTCATTACATGCTAATGGTTCCTCTTTATTTTTTTTTGTTACATATTTACATTTTTTTAGAGGTCTTTATTATGGTTCATTTGCTTCACCTAGACGTTATGTTTGATTATCAGGGGTTGTTATTTTATTATTAATGATTGTAACGGCTTTTTTAGGTTATGTATTACCTTGAGGACAAATGAGTTATTGAGCAGCAACTGTTATTACAAACATTATAGCAATTATTCCTATAATAGGTAAAGATTCTTTAATGGTAGTTTGAGGAAATTATAGTGTTTCTAATGCCACTTTACAAAGATTTTTTGCATTACACTTTCTATTACCTTTTGTTCTTTTATTTGCTGTAGGAGGGCATATTATAGCTTTACATGAGAATGGTTCTAGTAATCCTAGTATTGGTATTAGACATTTTGATAATTTAACATTTCATCCTTTTTTTATATTTAAAGATATTTTTACTACTATGATTTTATTATACGGGTATAATTATTATGCTATGGAACATGCATCAGAAATTGTTGATCCAGATAATTATATTAAGGCTAATCCTTTATCAACACCCCCACACATAGTACCTGAGTGATATTTTAAAATGTTTTATGCTATATTACGTTCAGTACCTGATAAAGAGTTTGGTGCTTTTTTATTATTAAGTTCTATTTTAGTTTTATTTATCTTTCCCTATATCACAAAATCGGGTTTAAAAGATTCATCACAAAGGTTTTATCATCAATTTTATTTTTGATTGTTTTTTAGTGATTTTTGATTATTAACTTGATTAGGTGGTAAACCTATTGATGAGCCTTTTGTTAGTTTAGGTCAAGCTTGTACTGGTTATTATTTTCTTTATTTTTTAATTATTTTACCTTGAATTGCAAAACGTGAAAGACAATTTTTAAGGTTATCTAAATAAAGTATAAAAATATGTTTTAATTATATTATATATGACTATTTTAAATTTTATGGATAAAAAAATGGATTTTTTAAAAATAATTTTTTTATTTTTTTGTGTTTCTGGTTATGATTTAATTTTTTTAAATGATGAAAATTTATTATTTAATATATTTATTATTATTATTATTTCATTATTTTCAAAATTCAGAAGTTCTTTAATTAAATTAAATAAGATAAATAAAATAGATTTAATTAAAGAATATTATTATAAATTTTATTTAATTAAAGTATTTTATTTATCTTATTTACATTATTTAAAATATAGTTTTAATATTTATAATAATTATTTTATGTATTATAGTTATTTTATAACTTTCATTAATAATTTAGTAATCAATTTTAATAAAAATATTTATACTTTATATTTTAAAATATTTTTTAATTATTTAAATATACAATATAATTTAATCTCTTTTAAATATGTTGAATTAAAATATTTAAATTTATTAAATTTATATTATATATTAAAGATAATAGATTTTTTAAAGTTAGATTCAATTGAATAAAAAAAATGATTTTTGAGCATTTAACAATACTTAGTGCTGTACTATTTTCAGCTATTATAGCTTTAGGGCTTTTTAGTCTAGTTTATTTATTAATTAAAGTTTCGGGATTAGGTTTGCACATTGAAAAATTAGCTACGTATGAGTGTGGTTTTTATCCTTTTGAGGATACTCGCCAAATGTTTAGAATTAGATATTATTTAATAGCTATTTTATTCATCATATTTGATCTTGAAATAATATTATTAATTCCTTTAATAGCTTTTTATCCTGATATGTTTTTTTTATTAGATAGTGATTTTTTAACTTATTATTATCAAGAATTTTTTGTAGTAGTGGTTTTTTTAGTTATTATAATTTTAGGATTTGCTTATGAATGAATGAAAGCTGCTTTATATTGAGAGTAATTAATTATGAGAAAGATAAAAATTGTACCTTTAATTAATATAATATATAAAACTGCAATTATTTACCCAGTATCGGGTAATATTACGTTTACATGAAATTTAGGTGTTAGTGCCGGTATTATGTTAGCATCACAAATTGTTACTGGTTTATTTTTAGCTATGCATTATATTCCAGAGTCTGAAATGGCTTTTGATAGTGTAAGACATATTGTAGTAGATGTAAATAATGGTTTAATTATACGTTCATTACATGCTAATGGTTCCTCTTTATTTTTTTTTGTTACATATTTACATTTTTTTAGAGGTCTTTATTATGGTTCATTTGCTTCACCTAGACGTTATGTTTGATTATCAGGGGTTGTTATTTTATTATTAATGATTGTAACGGCTTTTTTAGGTTATGTATTACCTTGAGGACAAATGAGTTATTGAGCAGCAACTGTTATTACAAACATTATAGCAATTATTCCTATAATAGGTAAAGATTCTTTAATGGTAGTTTGAGGAAATTATAGTGTTTCTAATGCCACTTTACAAAGATTTTTTGCATTACACTTTCTATTACCTTTTGTTCTTTTATTTGCTGTAGGAGGGCATATTATAGCTTTACATGAGAATGGTTCTAGTAATCCTAGTATTGGTATTAGACATTTTGATAATTTAACATTTCATCCTTTTTTTATATTTAAAGATATTTTTACTACTATGATTTTATTATACGGGTATAATTATTATGCTATGGAACATGCATCAGAAATTGTTGATCCAGATAATTATATTAAGGCTAATCCTTTATCAACACCCCCACACATAGTACCTGAGTGATATTTTAAAATGTTTTATGCTATATTACGTTCAGTACCTGATAAAGAGTTTGGTGCTTTTTTATTATTAAGTTCTATTTTAGTTTTATTTATCTTTCCCTATATCACAAAATCGGGTTTAAAAGATTCATCACAAAGGTTTTATCATCAATTTTATTTTTGATTGTTTTTTAGTGATTTTTGATTATTAACTTGATTAGGTGGTAAACCTATTGATGAGCCTTTTGTTAGTTTAGGTCAAGCTTGTACTGGTTATTATTTTCTTTATTTTTTAATTATTTTACCTTGAATTGCAAAACGTGAAAGACGTTTTTTGGGATTATCGAATTAAAAATTTAATTTACTTTAAATATAATTTATGAATACTTTTAATTATATATTAATTAATCAACCTTTAGATCAATTTGAATTATTTGTGCTAAATGGATTAACACAGAATTTTTTTTTTAACATTTTTATGAATGATACTATTTTTGTTTGTTTATTAGAAAATATTCATTTTTTTTCTAATTTATTTCTTTACTTATTTTATATATTTGTAATAGTTCTAGTATTATCAAATGTTATAATTTTTAACAAAATAGAAATTTTTGAATATTCTTTAATGAAATATTTATTAGAAAGTTTTTTTTATTTATTTATTTTTAATGTTTTTCTTTCTCATGTAGGTAAACGCGGGAGGGAGTATTTTCCTTATATCTGTGTTTTATTTATGTTTATTTTATTTTCAAATTTTTTAGGTTTAACTCCTTTTGCATTTACTGTAACAAGTCATATAATTTTAACTTTTTTATTAGGTGGTTTTTCTATAGTAGGTTTAACTATTCTAGGTTTTTTAAATCAAAAATTAGACTTTTTAAATTTATTTGTACCCACAGGTGTTCCTAAAGCTTTATTGCCTTTATTAGTAGTTATTGAAGTTATATCTTATATAGCTCGTGGATTTAGTTTATCGATAAGATTATTTGCTAATCTTATGTCAGGTCATGCTTTAGTTCATATTTTATTATTTTTTATTGTTAAAATTATTAGTTTTAGTTATAAATTAGGTAGTATTAGTTTAATATTAATTAGTGCTATTTTTTTATTAGAAATTGGTATTTCTTTCTTACAAGCTTATGTTTTCGTAGTTTTAATTTCAATTTATTTTAAAGATTCTTACGAAGTAGGACATTAGTTTTTTTTATTAGTTCTATAAAATATATATTAACATATCTTATTATGTTTTATATTTTTTTAAATTATAATAATTCTTTTTTAAATAATTTGATTTGTATAAGTTCTTATAAATATATAACCCTATTTATAATAATATTTATAATAGGGTGTTTAGGTATTTTTGTAACCCGTCAAAATATTATTATTATTATAATGTCTATTGAATTATTATTATTATCAGCAAATCTTATATTTATATTTTTATCTATAAATATGGATGATTTAGTAGGTCAAATGTTTGCTATTTATATTTTAACTATAGCAGCAGCAGAATCCTCGATAGGATTAGCACTTGTTGTTGTTTATTATAGATTAAGGGGTGAAATAGGTATTGATTATATAAGTACCATTAAAGGTTAAAAGCATTTAATTTCATGTATTTAACTGTTGTTTTTTTACCTTTAATAAATTTTTTAATTGTTATATTATTTGGTCGTTTTTTAGGGAATAAAGGTTCTCAGCTTTTGATATTATTAAATATGTTCTTAACGTTCTTACTTTCATATTTTATTTTTTACGAAGTAAATTTAAAAGGATCTGTATGTTTTCTAAAATTATTTTCTTGATTTAACATCGGTTTATTTAGTTTAGATTGAGGGTTTTTATTTGATTCTTTAACAGCTACTATGTTAGTAGTAGTAAATACAGTTTCTTTTTTAGTTCACTTATATTCAGTAGAGTATATGAAATATGATCCTTTTTTACCAAGATTTTTATCTTATTTATCTTTATTTACTTTTTTTATGTTAATTTTAATAACTGCAGATAATTTAATACAATTATTTGTTGGTTGAGAAGGTGTTGGATTAGCATCGTATTTATTAATTAATTTTTGATTTAGTATCTTAGAAGCTAATAAATCTGCATTAAAAGCTATGGTTATGAATAGATTAGGGGATATAGGGATTGTTTTAGCAATAGCTTTGATATATATTGAGTATAAATCATTTAATTTTAATATAATTTCTAGTTTATCTAAAATTTTATCTAATGATTTTTTTTTTTTTTTTGGTTATTATATTAATTATCTAACATTAATTTCTATTTTTGTTTTTATGGGGGCTATAGGTAAATCTGCACAAATAGGTTTACATACCTGATTACCAGATGCCATGGCTGGTCCTACGCCTGTATCAGCACTAATTCACGCTGCTACTATGGTTACTGCTGGTGTATTTGCTATAATTAGATTATCGCCTATTATAGATAATTCCCCTAAGGGTTTAATGTTAATAGCTTTTGTTGGTGTTTTAACTTCTTTTTTTGCGGCTACTATTGGATTATTTCAAAATGATTTAAAAAAAATTATTGCATATTCAACTTGTAGTCAATTAGGTTATATGGTTTTTATTTGCGGTTTATCTAATTATTCTTTAAGTATATTCCATTTAGCTAATCACGCCTTTTTTAAAGCTTTATTATTTTTAAGTGCTGGTTCTATAATTCATTCATTGAATGATGAACAAGATATTAGAAAATACGGAGGTTTATTAAAATTATTACCTTTTAGTTATATAATGTTTTTAATAGGTTCTTTAGCTTTAATGGGTATACCTTTTTTAAGTGGTTTTTATTCAAAGGATGTTATTATTGAAATTTCATATTCTTCTTATTTGATAAAAAATAATTTTATATATTGATTAAGTATTATTGCGGCGGTCTTTACCACTTTATATAGTACTAGATTATTATTTTTAACTTTTTTTAATAAACCTAATGGTTTTAAATCTGATTATCGACATATTCACGATTCTAGTTTATTAATTGCTATACCTTTATTTATGTTAAGTATAAATAGTATTTTTTTTGGATTTATAACAAAAGATTTTTTTATAGGTTTAGGTACCGATGGTTGATTAAATTCGATAGAAATAATTTCTACTAAAAATTTATTAATTTTAGAATCTGAATTTTTAAATCCTTTTATAAAAAATTTACCTTTTATATTTAGTATGACTGCAATTTTTTTATTTTTAAACTTTAATTCTTATCTAAATAAAATAGATTTTAATAGTAAATTTCATAAAGTGCTTTATATTTATATTTATAATTTTTTTTTTAATAAATGATATATCGATATTATATATAATAAAATTATAATGAAATTTTTTATTAATATTAGTTATAAAAATGTTGTATTTATAGATCGTGGTTTAATAGAATTATTAGGTCCGTTAGGTATTGTTCGATTAATTAATTTTATTATGAATAAATTAATAAAACTTCAAACTGGTTTCTTTTGTAATTATTTATTTATTTTTATATTAAGTTTAATAATTATATTATTTAATTTTTTTTTAAATATTTTTTTATTTGATTTCAGTATTTTTTTTTTATTGATTTTATTAATTTTTTATTTATCCAAAGTATAAAATTTTTTTATGTTTAATGATATTTCTTATTTTTCATATAGTATAGAAAATAAAATCGATAGTTTATTTCTTATATCTTCTGGGATAATTACAAGTTCTAGTTTTAGAGTTATAATGTCAAAAAATCCGTTAAATTCTATAATTTCATTAATATTAGTTTTTTTAAATGCTGTTATAATTCTATTAGCTTACGAAGCAGATTTTTTAGCTATGATTTTTTTAATAGTTTATATTGGTGCTATTGCAGTACTTTTTTTATTTGTAGTATATATGTTAAATATAAAAATTCTAGAATTACAAGAATTAAATTCTAAATATATACTTGGTTTACTTTTAGGTTTTTTATTTTTATTATTAAGTTTTAAATTTTATAGTTTTATATTTTTATCTAATGATATAAATATATATTCTAATGTTTGGGTAAGTGAATTTAAAAATTATGAATATGAATTAGACTGATTAAGTTATAGTCTTTTTTTTAAAGGTGATAATTTATTTTTAATTTCTCTTTTATTGTATAATCATTATTATATAGTCTTAATAATTTTAGGTTTAATTTTATTAGTTGCTATGATTGGTTCTATTATATTAACATCACAAAAAACTGTTAATATTAAAGAGCAAAATCTTTATAAGCAAATCAAAAGGATTATTAAATAAATTTAATTATTAATTATATTTATTATGAACAATAATATAAAAATAATAATTGATAATAAAGAATTAGAAGTTAAAAATTTTTATAATATAATTCAGGCTTGTAATGAAAATAATATAGATATTCCTAAATTTTGTTATCATCAGGAATTATCTATAGCTGGTAATTGTAGAATGTGTTTAGTAGAAGTTAAAGGTATTCTTAAACCTATAGCTTCCTGTGCAATACCCGTAGCGCCAAATATGGTTGTTTATACTAATACAAAATTAGTTAAAAAGGCAAGGGAAGGTATTTTAGAATTTATTCTTATAAATCATCCGTTAGATTGTCCTATTTGCGATCAAGGGGGTGAATGTGATTTACAGGATCAATCTTTAGTTTTTGGAAGTGATAGGGGACGTTTTTATGAATATAAAAGATCTGTTAATGATAAAGATTGTGGGCCTTTCATAAAAACTATAATGACACGATGTATACATTGTACACGTTGTATTAGATTTTTAGATGAAGTTTCTGGTTTTAAATACTTAGGGTTAATTGGTAGAGGTACTAAAACCGAAATAAGTAATTATATAAATAAAATTATTTATTCGGAATTATCTGGAAATATAGTTGATTTATGTCCTGTCGGTGCTTTGACACTAAAAACTTATTCTTTTAAAGCTAGACCTTGAGAGTTGGATTGTTTTAATAGTATTGATTTATTTGATCCTTTTCATTTAAATATTCGTATTGATATTAGAGATTTAAAAATTTTAAGAATATTGCCTATTTTTAATAATATATTAAAGGAAAATTGAATTATTGATATAACTAGATACGCGTATGATGGGTTTAATAATTTTAGAGTATTAAATCCTCTATCTAAAAATAAAGACGGGAAATTTGTTTCGTTAAGTTGGTTAGAAACATATAGATTAGTTTCTAAATTATTTATTTCTAATAATATAAACTTTATCTTAGGTAATTTTATTGATATGGAAACTTGTTTTATTTTAAAAAAAATAAAATCTTTATACTTAAAACAAAAAGATCTAACTTTGAATATTAATAATAGCTTTAATATATATAATAATGTAGATTTTAGAAATAATTATTTTATAAATAATTTAAATATTCAAAATTTATTAGAATATGATAATATTATTTTGGTTGATTCTAATATTAGATTATCTAATCCTTTATTAAATTTAAGAATAAAAAATTTTAGTAAAATAAAAAATCATGTTTTTACTATTGGTTCAAGTTTTTATTCTAATTTCGTAATTTATAATTATGGTACTAACTTAAAAGAATTATGGTTATTATTTAAAGGTCAATCGAATTTAAATCTTATATTAAAAAACAAAAAAACCCTATTAATTATTAATGAGTCTTCTATTAATAATAATTGACTATTAAATTCAATAAGGTTATTTAAAAATATTAAAAAATATATTAATTTAGATTTTTTTTTTTTTAATGGTACTAATTCAGATGTTAGTTTATTTAAAGAAATTAATATTACAGGAAGTTCGATTTTGAAATTTAACGATAAAACCTTTAAACAATTTAATAAGACTCAAAATAATATTTTTTATTTTTTAAACACTAGTCAAAAATTTATTTTAAATAATAAAAATTCGTCAAATTATTTTATATATCAAGGTTCTAATTATAATATATCAGATAAATTTTATTATGATTTATTATTACCTTCTGTTAATCATTTAGAAAAAAATAGTAACTATGTTAATTTTTTAGGTTATTATCAAAAATCAAAATTTATTTTGTACCCACCTAAAAATTCAAGAAGTGATTGAAAAATTTTATATATATTATTTAATTTTTTATTTAAAGATAAATTAAAAATTCAATTTTATAATTTTAGTAATTACAAATTAGATTATAATTTATTTTATCAGGATAGTTATTTTGATATGACTAGTATAAAATCAAATTTATTATTTAATTTTAATTTAAAAATTTCTAATAATTTTTATAATGACAAGTATTTTAATTTACATAAATCTAATTCTATAATTTTATCTTCAAAAAATATATTTAATATATTTAGAAAAATAAAAAAAACATATAGTAATTTTTATTAAATAGTTTAAAGTTAGAGAGTATTATGAATATATTATTTTTAGTAAATTTATTACAATATCTTATTATTATAGTTCCTGTTTTATTATCTGTTGCTATTTTTACTGTCTTTGAAAGAAAAGTAATAGGTTATACTCAATATCGCCAAGGTCCTATAAGGGTTGGTTTTTTGGGTATATTACAACCCATTGCTGATGGTTTAAAATTATTAATAAAAGAACCTATTACTCCAATAAATTCTAATTTCCTAATGTTTACAGCAGCGCCTATAATAACTTTATTATTAAGTTTGATAAATTGAGCTTTAGTACCCTTTAATTATGGTGCTGTTTTATCGGATTTAAATTTAGGTATTTTATTTATTTTAGGTATATCTTCTTTAGGTGTTTATGGTGTTATAATTGCAGGTTGATCTAGTAATTCAAAATATGCATTTTTAGGTGCTTTAAGGTCTGCAGCACAAATGATTTCTTACGAGGTATCTATTGGTATAATTTTAATTACTGTTTTATTGCCTGTAGGATCTCTAAATCTTAGTGATATTGTTTTAGCCCAAAAAGATGTTTGATTTATCATACCTTTTTTTCCTATATTTCTTTTATTTTTTACATCTTCTGTTGCGGAAACAAATCGCCATCCTTTTGATTTACCAGAAGCAGAAGCTGAATTAGTTTCTGGTTATAATGTAGAATATTCTTCGGTAGGATTTGCATTCTTTTTTATTGGGGAGTATGCTAATATAATTTTTATGTCTGCTTTAAATACTATATTATTTATGGGTGGTTGATTACCACCTTTTAGTTTTTTAAGTTTTTTACCAGGTACTCTACTATTTGCAATAAAAATTGTATTTTTTATATTTTTATTTATATTTATTAGAGCTATTTTACCACGTTATAGATATGATCAATTAATGAGTTTAGGTTGAAAAGTTTTTTTACCTTTATCTTTAGGTTTTTTTATATTTTATTACGGTCTTTTATTATCTTTGAATATACTTTAAATTTTTAAATATAATAGGTTATTTAAAAAAGTAATGTTAGAGAATTTAATATTGTTACCTTTTTTATCTTTTATATGTATTTCATTAATTCCTAAAAATAAAATAAACTTAATAAAACAAGTATCTTTAAGTTTAAGTCTTATTATTTTTTTTTATAGTTTAATTATTTTGGATTCTATAGATTTTAATTTACTTGATTATAAATATTATATTAATATGGATTATATTTTAAATATCCAATATATTATTGGTTTAGATTATATTTCCGGGTTTTTAATTGTTTTATTAACTATATTAATTCCTATGTGTATTTTAACAAATTGAGAAAGTGTAAAATATAGATTTAAAGATTTTACATTATTGTTGTTTTTATTAGAATTTTTAATTATAAATTTATTTTTATCATTAGATATAGTTTTTTTTTATATTTTTTTTGAAGCAATATTGATACCTATGTTCTTAATGATAGGTATATGAGGTTCTAGACAAAGAAAAATTCATGCAGTTTATCAATTTTTTTTTTACACTTTTTTTGGTTCGATTTTTATGTTACTAGCGTTAATAATTATTTATTTAC
This sequence comes from Octopus rubescens, assembly GCA_027564515.1. NCBI lineage: Eukaryota > Metazoa > Mollusca > Cephalopoda > Octopoda > Octopodidae > Octopus > Octopus rubescens. The sequence continues at coordinate 12,482 of JAOPUL010038755.1, read as the reverse complement.
ATGTGGGTTCTACTTATATAAATTATGTTAAATTTATTGAATTTTCAGATAATAGGCAATTATTATTATGGCTATGTTTTTTTGTAGCATTTGCAATAAAAGTTCCAATGATTCCTTTTCATATTTGGTTACCGGAGGCCCATGTAGAGGCTCCTACTTCGGGCTCTATACTTTTAGCAGGTATTCTATTAAAGTTAGGTACTTATGGTTTTTTAAGATTTTTAATACCACTTTTTCCTTATGGTTATTATTATTTTAAACCTCTAGTATTCTTATTATGTATAGTTAGTATTATTTATGGATCTTTTGCTACAATTAGACAAATAGATTTAAAAAAAATAATTGCTTACTCCTCTGTAGTTCATATGAATTTTACTATAATCGGTTTGTTTACAGATTCTCTTATAGGTTTACAAGGAGGTTTTTTTTCTATGATTAGTCATGGTATCATATCTGGATCACTTTTTTTTTGTATAGGTTTATTATATGATAGGTATCATAGTAGATTATTCTATTATTATGGTGGTTTAGTTCAATTTATGCCTATATTTGCTTCAATTTTTTTTATTTTTATTTTAAGTAATATGGGGTTTCCCGGAACTAGTGGTTTTGTAGGTGAAATTTTAATTATAGTATCTATTTTTAATATAAATTCTAAAATTGGTTTATTGATTTGTTTTAGTATGGTTTTTGCTTCAATATATTCTATTTGATTATTTAATCGTATTATATTTGGTGAATTAAAAAATTATAATTTTTTAATTAATAATAAATTATTTTTTAAAAAATGATTTTTAAAATTTTCAGATATTAATAAACGAGAATTTTTCATTTTATTACCTATGGTTTTATTAAATTTTCTATTAGGATTGTATCCTAATTTAATATTTAATTTAGTAGAATTAAATCTTTTAAATATATTATACGATGTTATATAAATCTATGGTATCTTCCCTGAATTATAATATGCATTCTATATATAAATTTGATGTTATTAATGATATAGCTTTTTTACTTCCAGAAATATTTCTTTTTATAGCTTTAATGATTATTATTTTTTATAGTTCATTATATTCTAATTTAAATATTTATAAATATATTAAAATTTCATATCCTTTATTAAATTTAGTATGTTTAATAAGTGGTTTATATATTTTTTTAGTATTAAATAGTGTTAGTTATAATAATATAATTTCTTCTTATTTATTATATAATAATAATTCAATAATTTTTTTAAAAGTTTTTTTTTCTTTAATATTATTAATTTTAATAAAAATTTCATACAATTATTTATTATGTAAAAAAATAAGAAGTTTTGAGTTATACATATTTTTTTTAATATCTTTAATATCTTTAATATTATTAATTATGTCTTATGATTTTATTATGGCCTATTTATCTATAGAATTACAAGGTTTATGTTCATATATTTTAGTTGCTATGAATAAATCTAATAATAAATCTATAGAAGCAAGTTTAAAATATTTTGTCTTAGGTTCGTTTGCTTCTAGTTTATTATTATTGGGTATAGCTTTAATTTACTGAAGTACGGGTATGAGTAATTTTAAAGATATTTCAGATTTAATGCAATTAAGTTTAGGTTTAGAATTTTTTGATCAAATTTTTTTATTAGGTATTTTATTTGTAACTGTAGGATTATTTTTCAAAATATCTGTTGCACCTTTTCATTTATGATTACCTGATGTTTTTTATGGGTCTTCTAAGGTAATAGTTTTATTTTTTTCTTTATTACCTAAGATGGCGTTATTAACTTTGTTTTTTAAATTACATTATTTATTGTTGATTAAATCAAATTTAGATTCGAAGCATTTTTATATTTATTTTATTATATTATCTTTAATATTTGGTATGAGTGGTGCTTTAAAAGTTGAAAAATTAAATAAATTAATCGCTTATAGTTCTATTAGTCATATGGGTTTTATTCTATGTACTATTTTAACAAACAGTTTAAATATATTTTTAATTTACATAGTTATTTATTCTTTGATTTTAATAAGTATTTTTATTATATTTTTAAGTTTAATTAACCCTTTAACAGGTAAATCTATTAATAATATAGATCAATTAATTTATTTAAAAAAAATTAATTATATATATTTTATATCTTTAATATTATCATTTTTTTCTATTAGTGGGATTCCTCCATTATCTGGATTTTTTAGTAAATTTTTTATATTTATAAGTTTAATAAATTATAATTGGAATTTGTTAACTTTAATTATGTTATTATTTAGTGTAATTAGTTGTTTTTATTACTTAAGAATTATAAAACTAGTAAGTTTTAATAATTCAAAAAATTGATTTTTAATAAATGTTTTAGATAAAAATTTAAGTTATATATTAGGTTTTAGTATTTTAATAAATATTTCTTTATATTTATTAATACCTTTTATGTGAGAAATTTTTTATTTTATTATACATTAGTAATAATATAAATGGGACCTACTATAAATTTAGATCAATTAATAAAAAAAAGGTTTTTATTTAATAAAGTTCAATATAGTTCAAGATTTGGTTGTCATAATAATTATTATAGTAATTTAATAAATAAAAAATTTATGATAGTTAATTTGAATTATTTAATAATCAGTTTGAAAAAAATGATGTTTATTACTTATAAAACATCATTATTTCGTGGTATATTTTTAACATATATTTCAAAATTATGTATAACTGAATTTGAAAAGATATTTTATAATATAGATGATTGACAACCGGTACAAGATGTCGGTTATGGGTATTTAAAGAAACGAGAATTAGTTGATGATGAAAATATTAATATTTTAGAAGTCGCAAAAGGTTGATTTAAGTACCAAGAATATTTTTCAGTTACACATGATTCTAAACCAAATTTTTATGTAGTATTAACTAATGGTTTATTTGGTTTCATTTCTAATTTTAAAAAAGTTTTTTTAAAACATATTAGACGTTCGAAGGTTGAAAAATGACCGACAGATTATGCTAGATTAACTTTACCTTCAATAGTTTTTATTACAAAAACTTGTTATAATGAATATTATGAACTTTTCAGAGTTTTTTTAAAAAAACGGATTATTTGTATAAGAACTTTTTCTTTAGTTGAGGAGGTGAATATAAATCTAGGATATTGTTTAAGTGTAAATGATTGTTCCAAAATTTATGATATATGTGAAAATATATTTTATTTAAATAGTATATATAGAAAAAATAAATGGTAACGAAAGCTTTTTATAAAATTTTTAAATTAACAAAATTAGTGAAATTAAATAAAAGTGATATAATAGGTTCTTTAATTAGTAAACGTCGACGTGGGTGAGAAATAATATGAATCCTTTATTATCAATCTTTACATAGACGTGATAAGAAAAAATATAATAAAAATAATCTTTTTAGGGATTTTTTCAGAATGATGTATATACCAAAACCTATACATCAGAAACGAAAATCAAGATTTACAAAATATTTTTATCATAGAATGCAGTTTAGGTTGTTTTATGGTTGTTTAAAAACAAAATATATAAAAAAAGCTATAATGTTAAGTCAAAAAAAAAAAAATAAAATATCTTATTTTATCTATTTAATGGAATTACGTTTAGATGTAATATTATATAGATTAAATTTAACGACAACTATCAGAGAAGCTAGGCGATTAGTACTTCATGGTAAGGTTAAGGTTAATAATTTAATAATAAAAAATCCATCATATGCTTTAAGGTTAAATGATCTTTTAAGTTTTAAAAAATCTTCTATATATTTTTTAAAAAAGAAAATTTATAAAAACATTAAGCAAGGTAATTTTATTATATCAAGTATTCCTAATTATTTAGAGTATTCTTATAAGAATTTAAAGTTTAAAATGACTTATTTTAATATAATGGATTTACCAAAGATTTCTAAATTAAATAGAAATGCTTATTCGCATTTAATAGGCTTAAATTAAATGAGATTTATATTTTATTTATTAAATTTTATTATAGTTATTTCTAATAAATTTAAGATTAAGATGTAGTTACAATTGGTATAATATCTGTTTTGGGAACGGAAGTTATTGGTTCGAGTCCAATCATCGAGATCAATTTATTAGGAATAACTTTAATAAAAGTTTCTTTAATATTTTAAGTTTAAGCAGTTTTAAAATTGATTTAATATATAAATATTTAATTTTAAAAATTTATTATATAATAATATAATAATAATAAATTTATAATGAACGCGTCGTTTAAAGGTTAGGACGTTGCTTTTTCAAAGCAAAAATAGGGGTTCGATTCCCCTCGTGGGTATGTTTCAGGATTTTTTTTATCTAGCTATATATTATATAATAAAAATATTACTATAATGGTTAGTACCCCCCAATTTTAGGCAAAAAAACTCTTTAATGAGTGGTTGTGTGGTTGTTGTTTGTTGAAAACTTTAAAACAGTGCTTTGTATACCCAGTATACAGTACTCAAACCTAAGCCTACAGTAGTTTTTTATTCAAATTGAATTGTTTATTAAGCATAATTTTTTTTAAAAATCATACAAAAACATAAATACTGTGAAAACGGTAATATAATCATTTATAAAAATGTTTTGATAAATCATCCATTTGATACTTTTTATTAGGTTTAAACCCCCGAGTATACTGTATTAAAATGCAATATAAAAGTAGTTTTTTTAATATACTTTAAAATTTCAATAACAATTGTTTATTACCATACTTATTTTTTTCAAAAATAGGTTAAAATTTATTGCAATTTATTGTGTGAGGGTTTAATTTTCCTTGTGGGTATTTTTTAGGAGTTTTATATATAACTAGATTTATATCATTTTATAAAAATACCACTATAATGGTTCGTACCCCCCAAATTTTAGGCAAATAAACTATTTAATGAGTGGTTGTGTGGTGGTGGTTTATGGGAACTTGAAAACAGTGCTTTGTATACTCAGTATACAGTATTCAAATACAAGCCTACAGTAGTTTTTTATCCAAATTGAATTGTTTATTAAGCATAAAAAAAAATAATTTTAAAATCATACAAAAACATAAATACTGTGAAAACGATAATATAATCACTTATAAACATGTTTTAATAATTTCCTATTATACATTTGATATTTTTTTTAAAAAGGGGGGGGGGTTAATTCCGAGTACATTGTATTTAAATCCAATATAAAAGTAGTTTTTAATACTTTTTAAAAACAATTTTAATAATAATAGTTTATTACTAACTATACTACTTATTGTATACTAAAAAATAAATATATCTATATATGATACCAATAATAATTAAACTGTGAATTAATTACATCAGTTTTGTACAACTATTTGGTTTTAAAAAAGCAAGCCTGTAAAAAGGGCTTATGGGTAGATACTTATTTATAATACAATAACTCATAAAAATAATTAATAAAAAAGTGGTGGAATGGTAGACACGGTAGACTTAAAATCTATTGCAATTTATTGCGTGAGGGTTCGAGTCCCTCCTTTGAAAATTTTTAAATATATATATAGTGGAGTAATAGGTAACTCAAAGGGCTCATGCCCCTTAGCTGTTGGTTCGAATCCAGCCTATGTGTTTTTTATCTTTATTTTTAAATTTATTCGCATTAATAAAATTATTTTTAATTCAAGGTTATAATTAAGATAAGATGGCTGAATAGGTAAGGCGGTGCTCTTTGAAAGCATTTTTTATTGGTTCGAATCCAATTCTTGGTACTTGTTATTAGTTTAAATTTTTCAGTAAATTTATTGTGAATTTTTTTGCTCGCGTTTAGGGTTTAAATTTTATTAAGATCCTATACCCGTATAGCGGTTTTCAAAAGGGTACTTATTTGTAATAGTTTTTATATAAGGGGTGAATTGTTTTATTTACACCCTCTTTTTAATATAGATTTTTTATTATTTTTTTTATTATACATTAAATGAATATAAGGGTAAGATTATTTTTTTAATCAATATTTTTATTACTTTATTTATATTAAGCGTAAGGGCGGTGTTGACTGAGCGGCTTAAGGTGTTGATCTGCTAAATCAATTATATTTTATTAATATACATGGGTTCGAATCCCATACACCTCTTTTTTTATTATTTATTATATATTCATATATATATTGGGTTGGTATTATATAATATATACTTAGTACTTAATTAGAATCTTATATAGTTTTAGTATTTTTTTTATTTAAGTAATGACTTAAAATTAAAGAAAAAGAAAGAGGGGAGGTGAGGAGTGATGGAATTCGGTAGACATATTAGTTTTAGGCACTAAGTTTTAGGGGTTCAAGTCCCCTCTCCGGTACTTTTTTCTTATATATAATTTATATTATTTTTAAATAGGTAAGCATACAGAACCCCATATTTAAAAGGTAATAATTATATAATTTTTCCTTAAAATAGAGGTTATATTTTCTTTATATATTTTTAAAAGAAATTATAACCTCTATTTAATTTATAAAATAAAAAATTTTAAATAGATAGTTTTTTCGAAGTAAATAGTGTTAATGGTTAGCACGTCGAGTTGTGATTTCGATAGTATGAGTTCAAATCTCATTTTACTCAATTTATACGTGTTTATTTTATTATTTCGAATCGTATAATAGGCTATTACCGTAGATTGCAAATCTACAGATACCGGTTCGAGTCCGGTTTCGTCCTTTTTGTGTTTAATAAATTTGATAATAGAAATCAAATAATTTTTTTTAGTGTGGCTGAGCGGTTATAGCGGTAGACTGTAAATCTATTGTATTTTTACATCGTTGGTTCGAATCCAACCACTTGCAAATATAAGCTTGAATATTTATTTTATAATGTTGTTATTAAGGGTGTAGCTTAGTGGTAGAGCGAAAGCCTGAAAAGCTTTAGGTCGTTGGTTCGAGTCCAATCACCCCCATTTTTTTGTATTTTAGAGGTAACTTAATTGGTAAAGTATTAACCTGTCGAGTTAAAAGATGAGGGTTCAAGTCCCTTCCTCAGTATTTTATAATTTTTTTAAAAAATATATATAATTAATTATTATAAAAGGTATGTGGCTGAGCGGCTTAAGGTAATCCTCTTGAAAAGGATCGTATATTTTTATATACCGGGGGTTCGAATCCCCCCATACCCTTTTTATATTGACTGTTTTTTGGTGCAATTTCTGTATTTAATATTAAGTGTTTGGGTTTATAAGTTTTTACATACAATTTTTTGAATAATAATTAATTATATAATAATCATGTCTTCTAATGAATTAGATGTTCTTATTTTATTAGCAAAAAAAATAGGTGGTGGTTTAGCTACTATTGGATTAACTGGAGCAGGTGTAGGTATCGGAATTGTTTTTGGTGCTTTCCTTATTGCTTTTTCTAGAAATACTAAAATAAAAAATGATTTATTTGGTTATACTTTATTAGGTTTTGCTTTAACTGAAGCAATTGCCTTATTTGCCTTAATGATGGCTTTTTTAATTTTATTTACTTAAAATTAAAAAATATTTTATTATTTTTTTTAAGTAGAGTGTGAAATGTTCAGTTAGCTTAATTGGTAGAGCATCGACCTTCTAAGTCGAGGGTTATTGGTTCAAGTCCAATACTGAGCATATTATATAAATAAATAGTTTTTTTATTTGTTTAATAATAATAACAGTTAGCTTAATTGGTAGAGCATCGACCTTTTAAGTCGAGGGTTATTGGTTCGAGTCCAATACTGTGTATAATGTTTGTAGAAAGAATATACGTTAATAAAATATAATAAATAGAAATTTTTTAAAAGCATTTGACGGATACCTTGCTAATTAAAAACAAAAAGGCGTTTAATACGAAATATAAATGTAAAATAATAATAATTTTTAAATATTTATAAACCTTAAAGGAAAACCTGTATATATAATTAATTATATATCTATAATATAGTGAATTGAATCATCTTAGTAGCTATAAAAAAAAATAAAAATGATTTTATTAGTAGTGGCGAACGAATATAAAAAAACTAAAATAAACTTTATTTATCTTAATTTAAGAATAATTTGGAAAAATTAACTATATAAGTGATAGTCTTGTATTTAATTATTTATTTAAAGATTTTGAGTAAAACAAATTGTAATTTGTTTGAAGAATAGGGAACCATCCTTAAAAGTTAAAGAATTTTAATTAAGCGATAGTGAAAAAGTACTGTGAAGGAAAGGTGAAAAGTAATTCTAACAGAATGTTGAAAAGATCTTGAAATCAAATGCTTAATAGCAGTCCAAGCATATATAAGAATATGTGCGGATGTACCTTTTGCATAATGGGTCAGTGAGTTAATTGATTTAGCAAAATATAAATATTTTAAATAATATAAAGTTATAAATAATCTGTTTAAAGTTAAATTAATTAGACCCGAAACCAAGTGATCTAGCCATGAGCAGGTTGAAGTTAATTAAAAGTTAATGGAGGACCGAACCCGTTTATGTGGAAATATATTGGGATGACTTGTGGTTAGGGGTGAAAGGCTAATCAAACTTGGAGATAGCTGGTTTTCTACGAAATTTATTTAAGTAAAGCTTAATTTATATGTTTATTAAAGGTAGAGTACTACAATGAAACCTCAAGGTTCAGGTAAACTTCGAATATTAATAAATTTAGAATTAAAGACAGATAGTTGGCGATAAGGTTAATTATCAAGAGGGAAAGAGCCCAGATTATAAGTTAAGGTTTCTAAATTATAATTAAGTTAAAAAGAATCTTTTATTACTAAAACAAATTGGAGGTAAGCTTAGAAGCAGCGATCCTTTAAAGAAAGCGTAACAGCTCACAATTTATAGTAATCCTAATTCAAAAATGTAAAGAAAATTAAATTATATACCGAAGCTATAAAATTTTTTAAAGTAAAAAGATTGGTAGTAGAACGCTTTATAGTATTTTATTAAGATTGAGAAATCAAAAAATTAAAGTTGAATATACTGGCATAAGTAGCGAAAGTAGTGTTTTAGAAACATTACCATCTGAATATCTAAGGTTTCTAATGTAAAGATAAACTGCATTAGGTTAATCGGCCCCTAAAATGTATATGATAATAATAATTGATGGGAAAATAAATTAATATTTTTATTTTATTATTAATAGGTGACAAATAATTAAATTTAGAAATATAAATGCATGATGTATTTTTATTATAATTATTTCGGGAAATAGCATTAATAAAAAATTTTTAGGAGAACCGTACTAAAACCAACACAGGTAGATTAGTAGAGCATACTAAGATGGTTAATATAATAATACCGAAGGAACTCGGCAAAATAACTCTGTAACTTCGGGAGAAAGAGTACTTTTTTTAATAAAACAACGTTAAGATAAAGTGTAACAGAATAGGAGATGGCGACTGTTTATCAAAAACATAGGACTTTGCAAAATTTTTTTATGATGTATAAGGTCTGACGCCTGCCCAGTGCTATAAAGGTAATAGAGATTGTTTAAATTTATTTAAGCTTTTGATTGAATTAGTAGTAAACGGCAGCTGTAAATATAACGGTTCTAAGGTAGCGAAATTCCTTGTCGAGTAAGTTTCGACCTTGCATGAATGGCGTAACGACTATCTCACTGTCTCCGGTATTATATTAGCGAAATTGAATTTTCTGTGCAGATGCAGAGTATTAGCGGCTAGACGAAAAGACCCTATGCACCTTTACTGCATTTATACTTTGTTTATTTATTTTAAATTTATAGGATATAAATTAATCGTTTGTAATTTTAATTGCATGAAAATCTTATTATATATAAATAATAATTATTTAGGTAATCTTGGAATAATTTAATTTTAAAATAAAAAACTTAATATTTAAGATATAGTATATTTGGTAGTTTCTCTGGGGCGGAGACCTCATAAAAAGTAACTGAGGTGTACAAAGGCAATTAAAACTTTTTAAGTTAGGGCGTGTAATGGCTGAAAATTGCTTAACTGTAAGACTAACAAGTCAAACAGAGATTATATTAAAGTCGGTCATAGTGATCCAATATTTTTTAATGGAAAAAATATTGCTCAACGGATAAAAGGTACGCTAGGGATAACAGGCTTATGACTCCTGAGAGAAGATATCGACGGGGTCGTTTGGCACCTCGATGTCGATTGGTCACATCCTGGTTAGGAAGAATGTTCCAAGGGTAAGGCTGTTCGCCTTTTAAAGTGGCACCTGAATTGGGTTCAGAACGTCGTGAGACAGTTCGGTTTCTATCTACCGCTAATGTATTAAAATTGAAGGGATCTAATCCTAGTACGAAAGGACTGGAAAAGAAATATCACTGGTGTATTGGTTGTAATGGCAATTGCATCGCCAAGTAGCTAAATATTAATAATATAATTATTGAAATCAACTCAAATAAGAAGATAACCCTGAAAAAATTTTAAAATGGTTAACCGTGAAAGATTATCACTTTGTTAAGTAATATATGAAAGCTTTGTGAAAAGTTTAGTTGAGTTATATTAATTGTTAACCAAAAATTTCTATTTATTTATGTAATCGAAATTATAAAAACTCTCCTATAGTTTAACGGTAAAACATGCATCTGATAAGTGCGCGATGGTAGTTCGATTCCACCTAGGGTCATAATTTATATTTAAAGTTTTAAATTTTATTTTATAAATAAATATATATTTATTTATGATTGTTTATAGCCCGTAATTATTTAATAAAATTTTTTACCAATAAGAATTAACATTTGCAAGTTTAATACATTTGTAATATATTATTTAAATATTTCTTATTTTATTAAAAAAATTATTTTTTAAATTATAATAATATACTTAAACTTTTATATAATTAAATTTAATATGAATAATACTACTTCTAATAAAGATTATTTAGTTTATTATGGTATTGTAACTAAAGTTACTGATGGTATTGCTACTATAGCAGGTTTAAATAAAGTTAAATCAGGAGAAGTTTTAGAATTTTCGAGTGGTATTAAAGGTTTAGCTTTGAATTTATCATTAAATGACACAAGGGCTGTTATTTTTGGTAATGAAAGATTAATTAAAGAAGGTACTAGAGTTAGAAATACTGGTACTCTTATGACTATAGGTGTTTCTGATAAATTATTAGGTCGTACTATAAATACTATAGGGGAACCTATTGATTATGATACACCTATAGAAGTTAAAGAGATTTTAAATGTTGAACAAAAAGCTGTAGGTATTATTGCTAGACAATCTATTTTTGAACCTATGTTAACTGGTATGAAATCATTAGATTCTTTAATACCTATTGGCAGAGGTCAACGTGAATTAATTATAGGGGATAGACAAACAGGTAAAACTTCTGTAGCTATTGATAGTATAATTAATCAATTAAATTATAATAATAATGTCGATTTTAAACATAATAATGTATATTGTGTTTATGTTGCTGTAGGACAAAAAAAATCTACTGCTGCTAGAATTTTTGAAACTTTAAGGAGTTTTCAAGCTTCTAAATATTCAATTATTGTTAGTGCTTTTGCTTCAGAAGCAGCTTCTCTTCAATATTTATCTCCGTACGTAGGTGCTGCTATAGGTGAATATTTTAGAGATAATAATAAGCATAGTTTGGTAATATATGATGATTTAAGTAAGCAAGCTGTAGCTTATAGACAAATGTCGTTATTATTAAGAAGACCTCCAGGACGTGAGGCTTATCCAGGAGATGTTTTTTATTTACATTCTAGATTATTAGAAAGATCTGCTAAATTATCAAATGCTTTAGGTTCTGGTTCTCAAACAGGATTACCTGTTATTGAAACTTTAGAAGGGGATGTTTCTGCATATATTCCAACTAATGTTATTTCTATTACGGATGGTCAAATTTTCTTAGATACTGAACAATTTTATGCTGGTGTAAGACCTGCTGTTAATGTGGGTTTATCAGTTAGTAGAGTTGGGGGTGCTGCGCAACCAAAATTAATGAAATCTTTAGCTGGTTCATTAAAAGTTGGTTTAGCACAATTTAGAGAAGTTGAAAGTTTTGCTAGTTTAGGTTGCGATATAGATCCTGTTACTCAACAGTTATTAGATCGTGGTTATAGATTAACTGAATTATTTATTCAAAGTAAATTTGACAATTTTTCATTAGATTCATCATTATTATCAATTTTTTCTGGATCTCAAGGTTTCTTTGATAGCTTTGAAGTTAAAAATATTAGTATTGTTTTTAGTTATATGTTAGAAAATTTATTAGAAAATTTATGATATCCATTCTTTAATTTTTTAGATTCAGCTGATACTTCTTTTTTTGCTGAAATAAATAATATGTTAAGTTTTTATACTAAACTTATTTCTATTAACAAAGATAAAATTAAATTGTAATATAATATATGTTCAGATTTAGTTTAGATTTTCATGATTTACAAAATCCTTTAACTCGTTTAATTACAGGTGATAATCCTGTATTTGATTATTATCAGGCTGATTGAAGTACTTATTTTGTAAAGCCGGCCAGTCCTATAATGTATGGTATAATGGAATTACATGATTTTATTATGGTTTATTTAGTTTTTATCGTTTTTTTTGTTACTT
>JAOPUL010038114.1:0-16436 GCA_027564515.1 Octopus rubescens | reverse complement strand
AACCCTATCCCTAACCCTAACCCTAACCCTAACCCTTTCCCTAACCTTAACCCCTAACCCTAACCCTAACCCTAACCCTAACCCTAATCCTAACCCTAACCCTAACCCAATCCCTATCTCTAACCCTAACCCTAACCCTAACCCTAACCCTATCTCTAACCCTAACCCTAACCCTAACCCTAACAATCTTCCTGGATCCGGATGGTAGGTCGGTGGTGCTGGACGTTACCGGCAGCGAAGGACATACTTTCAGACTAGTTGCTCTCTTTGCCCCAACAGGGGCAGGACGACCAGATTTCTTCAGGCGTCTGAAAATCTTAGTGGGAGATTGGAACTGGAAGTGTTAGTGGGAGATTGGAACGGAATTTTAGATACACGGTTGGACTGTGTGGGTGCTAGCGATATGGGTGGAGGCTGTAAAAGCCTCGCAAGCCTGCTCAAACGATTCCAACTGTCTGACAGGTATCGACTGGATTTCCCTGATATGCCAGTGTGGACCTGGTCAAACCGCATCGGGTCATCCAGATCGTATATAGATATAGTATTCTGTAGAGAAGCAGATAAGGATAGTATAGGTTGTCCCCAATTTAAACTTGTCGACTACACAGACCACAAATTTATCATCTGCACAGTCGATTTAGATAAGCTCCATAGGCAGGGACCCGGTTACTGGAAGCTGAACACGTCGTTGCCGATTAGCAAAGCTTTCAGAGATCGGATTAGTGAATTAGTTAAATGGGCGTTGACAAGGGCAATCGTCAACAATAAATGGTGGTTCGCCCTGAAACGGGCGATTAGAATAGAATCAATAAGGTTTAGTAAAGGATTAGCCGTAGAAAGAAACAGAGTAGATGCAGAGTTAGTCAAGAATTTAGATGAGGCTTTTAGAAAAGGCATCGCGACCGACGTGCTCACAGCGAGATTGGCACTAGACCAATTCTTCAATGCGAAACATGTAGGCTGTGTTGTCAGAGCCAAGGCATGTGCTCTTAGACGTGAATGATCGAAAGCCGTTCAATGTGGCCGAGTTTCACAGGCAAGGCCTGGCAATAAACCCACAATCCGATCTCTACCAGGCCACGATGGGTAAATGTTAACAGATCCCAAACAGATGTGTGCGGCCTTTCAACAGCGCTTCGCACAACTGTTCGGGAGTAGCAGTGATCTGGCTCGCAGGATGGATTTCACTTCCCTCCTCGACGGACTTCTGCGGCTTTCGACGACGGAGGTGGTGCGCTGCGAAAGACCAATAACAGCCCCTGAAATACGGGAAGCAATGACTAGCTGTACAAGGGGTAAATCGCCTGGTTTGGATGGTCTGGCCTACGAACTTAACGCTTACATGCCAGACTTGTTCGGTGACCTCTTGGCAAACGTTTACTGCAACTGGCAACAGAATGGGACAATTCCCAGTTTTGTGAGCCGAGGAGTGGTGACGTGGTTGAGAAAAGACCCGAACAAAGGGGACAGTATTGATAACATTAGGCCCATAACTCTGCTAAATGTAGAGTTCAAAATTTTAGCCAAGGTATTAGCTACGAGGTTGGCGCTTGTCCTCGGTATTCTTGTAGGGGAGGCGCAGACATGCGCCATCCCGAAAAGATCCATCCACAACAACCGTCACCTCACGCGATACATCATACAGAAAGTGGCTAAAGAACCTGCCACGGGTGGGGCCCTGATGTATTTAGATCAGTCTAAAGCCTTCGATAGGATCGACCATCAATACTTGAGGGCGGTTCTCAAGGCAGCCGGTTTCGGGCCTGTATTCAGGAGATGGATCTCTGCAATGCACAGTGACATCTGTTCAGTGGTCAGAGTGAACGGTCATCTCTCAGAACCGTTGAACATCATGCGCTCAGTCCACCAAGATTGTTCCCTCTCGACACTATTGTACGTAATGTCTCTTGAGCCATTACTACAAAACTGGGGACTTTGAGGGGCATCCCGCGTTATCCAGGATGTGAAAAATCCGTATCGGCATATGCTGACGACGTCACCGTAGGGATGTCAAACAATAAATACATGGAAATTATTACAACCGCTCTCGAAGACTACAAAGCATTATCAGGAGCGAAGATTAACCAGGAAAAGATAGTGGGCTTGCGGATCGGCACCTGGAGAAGCAAGTCCATGCCGTCCAACTGCGTCGTTTGGTGCTGGACTGACGGACGGGTTAAATTGCTCGGGGTCTGATTAGGTCCGGGCCTCCAGAAGGACAAAAACTGAGACGAGGTAACGAATAGGGTGACTACTCTAACCCAGAAATGGGCCGAGAGGAAGCTATCCCTGAAAGGTCGGGAAGAGATGGCGAGCGCGTACATCGCGTCCGTCATCTACTACCGCTTGACCGTTGTGCCTTGTCCGGTCCCCGTCTGATTATATTGGAGCGTATACTCTTTCGCTTCTTGTGGAATGGACACGTTCCGATGGTCAGGTGGTCTATCTGCTGTCAACACTCACTGCGTGGTGGACTGAGTATGCCTTGGCTGATGATGCACAAACATGCGCTAAGGCTACGGCACCTCCAGCTTTTCCTTGACGGTGAACAGGTGTGGTCGCCGTTGGCCAGACACGTATTTTCCCAGCTGGTTTCTTTAACAGGGTTGCAGTCCTGGGTCAAACAGAGAAGGCCTTCTACTTTCTTTTGGAAAGTAGAAGGCCTTCAAGCGCTCACAGCCCTCAATAAATCGGACAGTGCGATAGGTAGAAAGTCCACTTCAGTTTTCTATAGAGGATTAGTGGAGGGAAAGTGCGACGACGTTCTCGTGGAAACCTTGGGCGTCGAAGAAGATCAGCTAGCCGCTCTCTTCCGGATAACTTTCAGCCCGGGACTGATGGATAATTTTCAAAAATCCCTGGCCTGGCAGTGCTAACTGGGAGCTTTGCTTGTTCGAGATAAACTATACAGGCACGGAAGTGCCGTCACCCGAGCATGTCGGAAATGCGCGCAGAGCGATGAAACCGTCCTGCATGCACTCGTTTAATGTTCGAGCATTGCTGAACTGTGGATTATGTCGAACACCTGCTGTCGCGTGTAGGACGGATCTGGCTATCGACTGAATCCATCGTGAAGATTTCCACGCCGCCTCCTTTTAACCGAGAAGGGCAGACATCTTTATATGCTTGGTGGCCATGGCAAAAGAGGTGGTATGGTGGTCAAGATTGAAAGGGCTGAAGACAAACACTTTTCTCTTTGGACAATCCCTCATCAACTTCTTCAGGTTTCACTTGAAGAGGAAAATAAGAGAGGAGAAGGAAGTTTTGCCTTCTACTCATTTTGCCAAAAGGTGGATGAAAGTGGCGAGAATGGTGCGATTGAACGGGCATAAGCCTGTAATCGATGAAAAGGAAATAAGAAAAGGCATCTGTACTGGATGTCAAGGCACCCGTGGTTTGATGGAGTTTGTCCATGAGCTGCCCTTGAACGCTTCCTACTTATTGAGGATTACACATTGTTAGAATATAATTGTTTTTATATACGTTAAACCTATTTACACGCAAAACCCCCACTTCACCAAACACTCACACACATATACACACAAACTTTGATTGTCCTGTATTATCCATAATGTTTTTCTTGGTGTAAACACTTTGTGGTCAATAAAGAAATCATTATTATTATTATTATTATTATTATTATTATTATTATTGACATGTTCGGTCTTATTCCTGGTAAGCTGTTTGTGGGTAGCGGGTTACTACCTGTAACCCTAGGTATCCACAAGCTTTCAATAGTCTTTGAAGTGCTTAGAACCCTCCTGATAATCTTTCCTGTCCCCAAGAGGCAACATTTCTGTAGGAGTTCCCGGCGACACTGTATTTCAATCTCCTTCAACCATTTGTTTATATCTTTACTTACAGTTGCGCCTATTCCTATAGGTATAACCTTTACCGATTTCATACTCCAAATTCTCGAGATTTGAAATTTTAAGGGATTGTATTTTGTTTTTCATCCGCTTTCGTTACGATCCTAGGATCAGATGGGCATGCTGGGTCAATCAGTAACCAACTTCGCTTTTCCTTGTCTCTTAATGTAATATCTGGTCTATTACATTCCGGTTTTTTGTCCGTTTCAATGGGAAAGTTTCACAATATACCTTGCATTTCTCTGACTCCAGCACTCTTTCGATGGTTATATCATGTGTCTCCAGCTTCAAATCCCCATTTCTTGCAAAACCTCTAATGTAAAACTTTAATAACTTGGTCTTGTTTTCAATTCTTATATTCTTCCTGTGTCAACTTGGGACACTCTGCCACAATGTGTGCCACTGTCTCGTTTCGAGTTTCACAGACTCTACACTTTTTCCGAAAACATTCTCCCCATATACATTTTTCCTTAAGTTGTTCGTTTTTATCGCTTGATCCTGAACTGTTACAATCAGGCTCTCTGTTTCTTTTTTTTTTCAATTCCCCTATTTTTAACCAAGCACAGGTTTTTTATTCCACATACTTCCTCAGTAGCTTTCCAAAATTGGCCGTGTAAGGGTTTCTCTTTAATCTGTCTAGAGTGATCTCTTTGAATTTCATTTTTGTCTTTTGTCCTATTCTACACTTCGTCAGCTATCTTCACTAGTTTTTTTCTGTGATGTTCTCTAAATATTCGAGTATGCTTTTTCTCTCCATCTGTATACACCCATCCACAGCAATTAGGCTTCTTCCACCCTTGTTTCTCTGTAAGTATAGTCGGTCGGTTATTATTATTATTATAATTATTATTATTATTATTATTATTATTATTATTATTATTATTATGTTTATGAGTTTTTATTCTTACAATTCTGTTTCCATTTCTTGCCGAGTTGCCTCCCGACAGCTAGGGCAAAGAAACTCATTAAACTAAAGATACTAGTTTGTTTATATTTAGTGCAAAATGAAGTTATATGGAGAAAAAAAAAAAAAAAAACTGGAGAAAAAATTAAATTAATTTAAAATACACAGGTAGTAATAATTCTCACACTGAAAATGCTCTTCTCAATACGTGTGACGTACCATTTAAGACAAAACTTTTGCACTTCATCGAGGGAAGGTAAGCCAGGGATCATTCTTAAATAATTCTTAATTCCTTTCCTGATCATTCCTAGTTCTCCTACGATCATTGGTATTGTAACTGCCTTGAGATGCCGCAATTTCTTAATTTCAATGAGCAAGTCTTTATATTTTCTGAGCTTGTCAACTTCTTTTGCCGAGATATGATGATCACAAGGAATGCTCATATCGATCACTAAACAAACTTTATTGTTTTGGTCGTTCACAACAATATCCGGTTTATTGACTTTGATGATTTGGTTTGTATATACCGGAAAGTCCCAGAGAATCGTTACATTTTCTCTCTCTGTTACAGCCTCAGGCTGGTGATTTTACCGCTTGTCGGCAGTTTCGATTTTATAATACCGATATATTATCCAGTGTAGATATTGGCCGAATACGTCATGTCTTGAATTGTACTGCGCTGGTGCTACATCTTTAAATCCAGAGATGAAGTGGTCCATTGTTTCAATCATATCATTGCAGATCGGCATTTTCGATCTGTTCCATTTTTCGTCACATTGGCTTGGGAGTTCCGAGTCAACAACCTTGGTCTTGAGCAGCTATGATGAATCCGTCGCTCTCTGCATTTAACCCTGAGCTCCGTAGCCACTGATGTGTGTGGTTCTGGTCAACATCAGCTTGTTTGATATAGGCGACACATTTGTCGTGCAGAGGTTTCTCCTACCACCTAGCAACCAATTGCTCGTGCGCTTTTTTCCTTGCCATTGACCTCACCTTTGCAACAAGGTTGTTCGGCTTGTGTAACTTGCAGGAGAACAATAGAAATATTTTTTATTTACTTTATGATAGAATGAACCTTGTTACGTCTCTCAGGATTTTCAGTGAGCTTTAGAATCCAGTCATTCATTATTTCAAGATATTTGGCCGGTCCAACTGTGATGGTATTGTAAGATAGTTCAAATTTGATGACGCCTCGGCCTCCTTGGGTTCTGTGGAGGTAAAGACGATCCACGTCTGCCTTTGGGTGGTGCATCCAATTACAACACAGCAGCTTGCGTATTTTTCCATTAATTTTCTTTACTTCACTCATATTGTAGCTATACCTAAGAAATGAAACCGTTAAGGAATGCATAGCTAACACCTTATTATCTGCATTTAGCTCAGATTTGAGGACTGCTCGTACTCTCCTATAAGATTCCTCCCTGATCTTCTCTTTCCTGCTTGCATGCAGAATACCAGAGTCTTCATATATACCTAGATATTTGTAGGTGTGTTCTTTGTCGAGTTCTCTGATGGTTGTGTCAACATCTAACGCGACTGAATTTGTGCTCTTCAATCCCCCTTTCTGGAAGGTGGCTTTAACACACTTCTCAAGACCAAACCCCATTCCGATGTCATCACTGAATGATTTCACAGTGCGCAATAGGCCTTCAAGTTCATTATCGTCTTTGCCATAGAGCTTTAAGTCATCCATATAAAATAGATGGCTTATTTTTGTCTTGTCAATTTTATACACATATCTTGTTCTGTTAAGTTCATTTGCAAGGGGTATTAGGGCTCTGCAGAATATTAGGGGTGAAAGTGAATCACTTTGAAAAATGTCACAATTAATGTTTATATTGTCTGAAGCAAGTACTCCATTAGAGTGGTATAATTGGAGATTCGTATTCCATAACGACATGCTTCAGAAACTTTGAAATCCCAGGTGAAATGTTGAAAATGTCCAGTCATTTCAAGATCCATGAATGCGGTATGCTGTTGAAAGCCTTTTCGTAATCAATCTATGCTAAACTGAGATTTATGCGCTTGTTGTGGCAGTTCTCAAGGATCGTGTGATTAATTAGTTGATCTTTCCATTTATGGGTCTTCGTGAGTGTCGTCCTTAGGTCTGCTTTTGTGATGTCTTCCCATGCTTGTTCTTGTAAATGTTGGTAGGAATCTTCCGTACATCTAATACAATTATTATTATTATTATTATTGAGTGGAAGAACAATGTATGCCATCACGGTGACGCTGGTGTACAAATATACGAAGCCCAATATACCCAACATGACTACCGTCTGATAAGGGTACACCAGACACATACATCACAAGTTTATGTGCACGACATTGTGATTTCATATCAAAATAAACAGTACATGACCTTGCAGGTGGGGCACAGTTAGAACCTTTTTCAGGTCAGGTCGGTTAGCCCATTCCGATCAAAAGGACCCTGAATAAGGTTTTGTTTAAGGATGATGAACAAAACGCCCATGTTTCCATGGGTGAATTATTGATCCCTCAACGAATTCCTCTCAACACATGGCTATGATGCACCCCCACTACTCCTGCTTTTGATAAGAGTTGCACATATCGTCAGCCAGTAAGGGATATGTTCAACTGGTTAAGGTCAAGCAACTGACAAACAAATTTGTGGTATTGAGCAGAATATTTGCTGTAGCCCATTTCTTACACCAACACAAAATATGTAAATGATCACACTTCCACTCAGTTAGTATCAGAAGCCGTGAGAGCCACTGCCTGGTGTTGCATCAAATTATTATTATTATCATTATCATAATTATCATTATCATTATTACTAACAGTAGTAGTAGTAGTAGTAGTAGTAGTAGTAGTAGTAGTAGTAGTAGTAGTAGTAGTAGTAGTAGTAGTATCATCATAATCATCATTATTATCATCATCATTCTTTCGTAAATGATGACATAAGTTTACGTAAAACCTTCTATAGCATTTTATATATTGCCTGAAAAAAGTGGGTGATTGAGCGCTCATCATTACTTCTGTTTTTACCGTTTCTTGAGACATTGATACCAACGCCTCTAGGTCCTTGCTAGGTTAATATGTCGTGTTAAAGTTTGACGTTACCTAGCGGAGCAGAGAGTTAAGCGAAAAAGCATCAGCTGTGCTGTATGTTGTCTATGGCATTATCTTTCCAGTCAACGAAGTTTTTTAGAGAAAATATCAAATCAACTAACTTATGCTTTCATAAAATGGGCACACTAAATCATTTTTATAAAATTATTCTGTCTCTTTATCACGTATAGTTGTATAGAGATTGCAGGATTTTGTTTTGAATGACGTAATTTTCGAACGTATCATATATCATTTTTGTTTGTACTGTACATTTATAATCCATTATTTTATGTCTGATATTATTTTCCTTTTAAATATTAGAGTGATTAGTGATGTATTTGTTCATGGCTTATGTCGCTTACTTCTGAATATTTATGGAACGATTATATGTTGTTATCTCAGTTAAATTACGTGATTCCCGACGTAAACTGAATATTTTGTTTCAATTGCATATGCCATGTTAATGTTGCCAGCACTATCTTTTGTAAAGGTACATTGCTTATTCAACACGTTTTTTTGTTCCATTTCTGTCTATACTTAAGAAAATAAAGAAAGTGATTACATCGTTTATATCACTTATTCGTTATTTCTAGCTTAGTATCTTCATTTAATATACATTTATATTCGAGAGTGGGTCGTTGTAAAGATTGCCTGTTGCTGCTCAATAGAGTTAATTTAGCCCCATTTAAGCAATAAGCGAGCTATTGATGTTAATACATGTTTCCTTTTCTGTACCTGATGTAGGTGTCAAAATACGACTTTTCGAAAAGCTAGGTTTTACCATTTAGTGATGAAATATGATACGTTACCGTATTACCATGTCTGATACTTATAGTATCAACACTATAAACATTGCTATTAACCTCTGATCAATATTACTTTCGTTATTTACACTATCACCAATAATACTGTTAATATTAAAACCATCATTTACTGTATTCAGATTCACATCTTTACTAAATATAATGGCACACTTAACAAATGTTCGCAACCAATGTTCCCTGTAACTGTGTTTGTATTCATCTTCCATTTCGTTGAATATTTGTATTATTCAGGTCTGCTATTCTATATTACGAACACGTGTATTTCAGATATAGCTGTTCAAAGTTCGATTGTGTGGTTAAATGAAGTATGTCTATTGATTAAGTATACTTTCAATGTCTAAACAATAGCAAATGTTGAATTTCGTTAGCTAGTTCAAATAGTATTTGTATTTATATTCTTCGTCACCATATATGTGTGTGTGCATGGGTGTGCGCGCGCGCATCTAAATCATTTTATTCTACATAGAGGTATATTACATTTTTACGCAAAAAAGCAGATCGAAAATACCTCGGTATTCAGAATATCATTCCATGCTTTCATTACATGGCTGGTTTTATTAATTTAATCTATGAATTTTATTATCGGCGGTAGAGTGCCAAACTAGCAGTATTTATTGTGTGATCTCAATCCCACATATCTCTCTTGCATCATTGAAATACAGTGCCAGAATCTGATCAGCAACACCTGGACCAGCATCTGCAACCGGTGTAAACTTCCAGCGTGGATCAAAAGGAAATTCACTACACGCAACAGCAAGATACCTACATTTTACCATTTAACCAAGAATCATAGTCTCCGGGATAGAGGGACCATGTTACAAAATCTCTTCACTCCTATTTAGAATCCTGAGCCTCTTACTGTCGAATTTCCCGGGATAAGATAACAGTCCGGACAAACTCATCCAGCGACTACACCGACTCGCACACGATAACTTTAGATGCAGCATGTATATTTTCAACCTAGACGTGGTCTCGCCCTATATCTTGATTCCCGCCCTTTCCTTGATTGACCTGATGATGGAATGCGTTACCTCCTCGGATTACGAGTTGGTATCAAAGAGTTCTCGGACTAGTTCTGTAGCGCTCCAACAGATGACAGCACACGGTTGCGAGCGCAGTGAAAGCTATCAGTAATGTTCATGAGGCAATGTGCCGTGTGACATTGCAGTGTTAATTTCGCAAGTTGTGAAATTTGTGTTTTTGTGATCACGGGAATGCTGTAGTCTGGGATTTTGTCATGGACAGGACTGAACATTTCATCAAAGTTTGTCAAGATCTCCGTCAGCATGCTGCTGATAACCCATTTTTCATGTCGAGGAGCATCATCGGTGACGCGAGTTGGGTCTCTACCGGCGCGACCGTGAGACGAAGCAGCAATCATTATAATGGAAGATGTACGACAGATGTGAAAACTTAGGTAAAGTTATGTAAAGTTCGGGACCTTTTTGATTACCACCTCGTACACTGTTTCGAACCACAGGTTATATCCGCCAATTACTATCACTGATTGTTTTCAACAAACACTTTCATTTCCTCGTCAATTCTTACAAATCGTCTCAGGTTTGCCTATGGTGCACAGCCTCTCAGGCCTGCTAGCCTTCACTTACCTAGACCGGTTGGAACGCAGAGTACTCAGTATCTAGAATTTCCTCACCAGATATGTAGACAAGACCATCATGCCCACTTCGTACCATGAAGATGCCTTGCAATACTGGAAACCTTCAACGACATGAATCAATACATTGATTTCACCATCAAACACCCGAACGAAGATGGATCTCTCATCTTGGTTGACTTTCGTTCAAGCACAATGGACGGGGAAAGAATCGACACCGTGTTCTACTGAGAAGCAGACTGACGAGACTGTCGTCCATAACAAATTGCCCCTCATTACTAAGATCGGCTACATATATAATGAGAATGTCCGTATACAACAGATGCAGTGACAGCGTCAGGTGGGGAACACAAGTTGCACAGTTCCTCAAGATATTTGAATTCAACGGATACCAAGCATCCGTTACAAATACCCTACACATATACAACCCAAATAAATTGAATCGCTCTAGAACTTACTTACTTAGGATTTCCTACTTTAACGAGAAGACCATCCGTAACGCTATCCACAGGTAATGTCTCGGCATTCTGCAAACCCATTCGGGACCGTCTCTGTGTAGACAGATATCGACCGGAAGATCACAGTGGAACAACAGCTCTGCAAACTGGTAAACTGTTCTATCCGAGACACTATCATGTGTCTGCGAATGTACATGGTAACCAGATATAGTATTCCAAACGCGCCGACTATTACGTCGGTAGTACGGTCTGAACGTTCCATATCCGACTAAAGGAACGCTTGACTATCAACGCGTCTGCCTTCTACAAGCACTTGATCAAATTCGCCAACACGACCAAAGAGATAGACGCCACCCTACTAGTCATGGAGAAGTATAAGTAAATCTCCGTATCAGGTAATATTTACTGATCCACTGACTTAATCCGAAGATCAACAGTCAACCGGAGTGGGCTCCAATAAATTATCAACTACGTCGCTACGACCAAGACCAGCATCAACATCACTAGGATGGTGATTAGTAGTGTTACCTACCAGCACCTTTTCCGCAGCCACCACAGCTACTGTCATGGCAGTTGCCTGTCGCGATGAGCTTTTCTATCGTTGTTATCCACTAACTTGTCAATGACTACTACAAGGACATAGACTACCCTCACCAACACCACGGATGTTGACAAAAACATATATATTTATATTTGTAGCAATATTTATTTAAACAATTTGCCTCCAGAGCGTAGGAAGTAAGTGGATAAGTTATATCTCGGCAGGTCATACGCGTTTCCCAGTTTCAATCTTCATTACAATTATTTTTTTTATTTTTCTCAAAGACGTAATGGTCACAATACATTTCCCTTCACAAAAATGTACAATTATTTTTTTTAGGATAGATATTTAGACTGAATGTATATTTTGAGAAGCAACATTTCCATTGTCACTATTTTCTTATATCACGCTTTTACTATTACTCAGTGCATGGCGTTTTGTTTTTTGGTGGAGGGGTTGTCAATTCCTCTGCGTCATTTCTGCGTTTAATATAGGTTTCAAATGTTGGCAAAAGTCCATAAACTTTGGGGAAAGCGGGAAGTCGATTTCATCAACCCCAGTCCTCGAGTGGTACTTTTGTATCGACCCAGAAAGGCAGAAAGGATGAAAGGCAAAGTCAAACCAGTCGGCATTTGAACTAAAAATGTACAGACGGACGAAATGCCGCTAAGCATTTTGCCCTGTGTCCTAATAATCCTGCCAGTTCGCCGCCTTAATTTCTGTGTTTAATATTAATTCGCCTAAGGGCAGCGAGCTGGCAGAATCGTTAAGACGCCGGGGAAAATGCCTAGCGGCATTTCGATTGTCTTCACCTTCTAAGTTCAACTTCCGCCAGATTCGACTGTGCCTTTCATCCTTTCGGGGTCGATAAAATAAGTACCAATCAAGCACTGGGTCGATGTAATTGATTTACACCATCCCCGAAATTACTGGCCTTGTGCCAAAATTTGAAACCAATATTAATTCGCATACTTGCTTTTAACATAGAACTTAGTTTACATTCTCATCAACATGTTAAGCTAAATGGAATGCCATTTATTTGAAATATCCTCATTGCGGTTATTTAGAATGTTATATATCTTATAAATTTGCTATTTTTATAGTTTTCTATGATTAATATAGAAATATATCCGATCAACAGCAGCGCACTCTATGTATCTGTTCAGTGACATCACTAAGGGGCTAATGTTATTGCATGCTTCGACTTAGCATATTTTGTGAAAAAGCCGAGATGCAGTTTTATGGTGAGCTATTTGCAAATCTTGATATCTCTGAAGAAACTGAGACGTTTAATACATTTTATCTCAACACTGCTTATACATGATAGTGGTTAAGTGTAATTTTCTTGCTGTATATGGCATGAATACAATCATTAAAGAGTAAGATGGCTTATGTGCTACAAGAATTTACGATTATACATTTGAAGATATAGAGATTTAAAACGTGCTGATAAAAACCAATTCATTAAACCTGAAGAAAGATATATTTACACTGGTTAAAATTTTAAGCAAAAGCAAGGAAATCGGAGAATGATTTCCTGCCAAAGCTCAAAGAGCATGATTCTTTATGTAAAAACATGTGCATTCAAAGCTGACCCAGAACCAGAACTTGTAAAATTGTTCCTGTCTTTATATTTTTCATGAACAGAAACAATTTTGCTCAAAGGTATAAGGATTCTCAAGTAGCTAAGAAATTCGGCTAAAGTGTCGAGTTCAGATTCAGTTGGTTGTGTGTCTAATGATACAGTTCAAGTGTATGTGTATCACTTGCATATGTAGCACGAACAAGTTCTAACACGTAAGTATTTTATATTACGAATAAGGATACTCGTGATAGGATGTTCACTAAGCAACATGTATCAGATTAAAAATACAGCGATCATGGAACGATTGACGTTCCGCCCTGGGAATAACTTTTGCCATTTCCGAAAGATCTACACGTCAAAACTATTATATTCAGTTAGTTCTATCGGACGCTAAAAAGTCTGATAACGAAGAAACAATTGTGCATTTGATTAAACGCAAACCCAGTTGAAGTCCAATGGGTTATTGACACAAACAAAAAAAAAACAATAGTCCTTACTTCGTTGTTAAACAGTTATCATTAGGCATCCTGTTTACTAATTGAAATTTAACATCCAAGGATTTTTCAAAACTAAAACGTAGTTGGTATTTGTAGGCAGTGTTCTCAGTGGACTGAAGGGAAGCTTCTCATTTTTTTTACTGTATGAATTCAAAATGATTCATTTCATTCGTAAAATATTATTAATATTGTTCATATGTTGTTGTGTCGCACGTTCTACGTACGATATAACGAATAATATAACGTCTTCTATTCAGAGATATACCACGCTTGGCTTGATGGCGCACCGACCTCGTCTCTACGCTCTCTGCGCATGTCCATTTCTCTTGTCGGCATTGTCCATTAGGGGCCAACCAAATAGAGGTGTTCTACTTCCAAACAACTCCTCCCCCTTTTGAGATTGGCTTTGTCCATTTTTGTCTTTTCTTTCATTTTAATCATAATTTTATTTCCTTGGTGAGAAACTGGCATATCTCTTTCTCTTGGCATTAATTTCTATCATTTCTGTAGGTTTTCTTTTCCTGTTCGATCTACGTGTCGGTTCTGCTTTTACTTGTGTCCAGGGACGTCGAACATGTCATACCATATATCCAGTGGTTCATCTCGCCTTTCTTGATTTTTAGTATATCTTTTCCTTAATTGGTTTATATGACTTTTATGTTCGAATTTTGGTCCTTTTACCATCTACATCATATTACCCAGACGTCTTGTTATATTTCTTTGTTCCCAGTCCTATTTCCGTTTTTTGTAAATAGTAAAATACACTTCGTTACCTGTGATAAAAAAATGTTGCTACAATTTCTGAGATTTTAATTTCCCGTTCCCTACTCGGCAACAATTTCTCAAAGACAGAACGAATCTTCCTGGAGAACATCAAATCTGCGAGTGGCTTACCCGGCTCTGTATTAGGATTTGGTATTATTCTGTAGAACTGTAAGAACATCATTATATTTCTATCTTCTAGAACATCCCGTCTAGTCTTTCTTAATGCTCTCTTGAATGTGTCGTCGAATCTTTCCGCTAACACGTTTGACTTTGGATGGTATGGCAGAGTCAACACATACTTCATCTGGACAGACATACAGAAATTTTCGAAATCTTTCGCCGTGAAATGTCTGCTATTATCTGACACGATCGTATCTGGCACTCCATAACGATTGGTTGGCCTTGAACATTTACATACTTCACGCCATTTCTAATAGATATCCACTACGATGATATAATAAGAGCCATTTATTGGTCCTGCGAAATCCACATGCATTCTAGACTATGCTGAATCCATTTTTGGCCACGGTTGTATATGCACTTTGTGCATATAATAATACATCATCGCATACTGAGTAAAGCTTTGAACTTGCGTTCCGCTCATTTATTTTATTTTTCGTATTAATTTTCAATAGTATTTCTTTTTATCTTGTTTATACAAATATCTTTTCCAGATTTTAAGTTTTATTTCTATTAGTATCACCGGTAAATCACGTACTACATTGCATAAAATGTTCT
Source organism: Octopus rubescens (assembly GCA_027564515.1). Lineage (NCBI taxonomy): Eukaryota > Metazoa > Mollusca > Cephalopoda > Octopoda > Octopodidae > Octopus > Octopus rubescens. The sequence goes on along the minus strand of JAOPUL010038114.1, from coordinate 1,568 downwards.
TCAGTTCCATTTCTAGTTTTAACGCTGCAATCACCGTGTCTTCAAAAGGTTCCTTATATTTTGGGATTAGACTAGACAACTCGCCTGCGTCTCCCATTTTCTTTGATGGCAGGAACTCCACCTGAAAATCATAATTCAACAGGATAGTCCACCAACGCTATAAACGGTTTGCTGAATGCGTAGGGAAACACTTTTCGAAACGGAAATGGACAGTAATGGTCAGTGATCAGTCTGCAGTATAAATCTCCTCCCGTATAGGAATTTATGGAATTTCTTTACTGCGAAAATTAATGATAAAGCCTCTTTTTCGATCTGGCTATATTTTTTTCTGCTTCCAGAACTCTTGATGCATGTGCAATAGATTTGATTTTACCATCATTAAATGTATGCAACATCACAGCTCCTATGCCATAATCACTGGCATTAAATGCCACAATTATTTTCAGGTCTGGGTTGAAATGAGATAATCATAACTCTGATGATAAACTGTTTTTTAAATCCTTGAATGCAGTCTGACAATTATTTGTCCAATCGTATTTCATATCTTTTTTAACAAGTTATTCAGCGGAGTTCTTAGCCATTAGATTTTAGGTATGTACGGCTGGTAATAACTTACCAGACCTAAAAATGCTTGTAATGTTGTTTTGCTAGTGGGAACAGGCATAGATTTATCGCGTCGACCCTAAACGGGTCCGGTTTTCGTACTTTTTCATCGATCACCTCTCCCAAGTACTTTATTTTTGTTTTAAATAAATCGCCTTTATTTTCACTTACTTTAAACCCATAGTCGCTTATTCCTTTAAAAACCTCTATTGTATGTTAAATATCCGGGTTCCTCGATTTACGTTTGATCAATATGTCATCCAAGAATGGGACCGCAAACTCACAGCCTGCTAGCATAGTGACCAGCACTTGCTGAAATATTGCTGGTCGGACCTTTACACCAAAGGGCAGGCTTTTGAAACGGTACAGTCTTTTATGAGTATTTATTGTTAATATTTTAGCACATTCATCATCTACGAGTAATTGGAGGTAGGTCTCTGACAAATCCAGCTTTGAAAAGAATTTTCCAACATTGCACTTAGCAAATATTTCTTCTGGACATGATAGCGGGTATTTGTAATTGTTTAAACAATCATTAAGACCCGTTGAGAAGTCTGCACATACTATTATTCCATTAATATTTTTGTTTATCTATACAGTAGTAGACCCCACCCAATCTGAGAAGTCTACTTTTTCAATTACCTCCATTTTTTTCCAATCTTTTTAATTCCGTTTCAATTTGATTTATCGCCGCAAATAGTACACTCCTTTTTGGTTTAAACACCGGCACCACATTTTCATTCAACTCAAACTTTACTTTGACCTTTTTAGATGATCAGAGTTCCTTCGAGAACTCATCAAGGTACATCATCTTTAATTTCAAATTCAATTTTTCCGACGCATTTTCCGACAAGGACTGTGACTGTTCGCCTTATTACATAATATATTCAATGGTAGATTCCACAGGTCGAATTCTTCCATTAAATCTGTACCGAACAGATTCATTGTATTTTTAGATATCAATA
>JAOPUL010037142.1:0-16482 GCA_027564515.1 Octopus rubescens | reverse complement strand
ATGTAACTTGTCTACTTGGGCTTTATAGATTGTTCAGGTTTCAGCTCCATACAGCAGGGAAGAAAGCACTATAGCCATGTACACCTTACATTTGACACGTATACATATATCTATATATATAAAACAGTGGATGTCTGTATGTAACTGTCTTACCAGGTAGCTTCTACAATTTTCAACCGATTTTTGTCAAATTGGGGCGAGTTTTCAAGAAAAAATTATATACAATCTCCGGCGCATAAGTAATCCATGTGTCAAATTTGATGAAAATCAGTTGAAAATTGTAGAAGCTAACTGGTTAACACTTACACACAGACATCCACTGTTTTATATATATATATAGGATGATGATATATATAGGATGATGATGATGATGATGAAGACACTTGCCCAAGATGCCATGCGCTGGGATCAAACCCGAAACCTCATGATTACAAAAAAAACCTTTTAAACACTCAGCCATACCTATGTCCTTACACACATACTTGTAAATAAATGGGGTATTTTAAATTTTCAGTCTTCACAGGAACTCCCTAACAGTGGAGAGAGTTCTGAAGCAGTCTTTCAACGTACTTCACCAAGTCTACAGGCATCTGCTAAACCATCTGAAGATTCTGCCGGCTCAGTAAGTGTTTGCGAAGAGAATGTTTCAGAATATCAGTCATGCCTTGAAGATTCTAGTCTCTATGAAGTACCCCCAAACAACCAGGCCCTTAAGAAGCTTCCAGATGGTATACTATATCAAGTATGTATTCTTTTTTTCTTTATTTTTTTTTTATTGTTGAACTGAGTTAAGTTGATAAGAAAACTAAATATTTGCTAGCTTTGCATTTTCAGTCAATAAAATAAGATATGTAAGTTCTTGAACTAGCTTGAAGTTTGAACACATCAGATGAGTAACTCACAATTTTGAGTTCCAATTACACAACAGAGCATTCAAGAGGCTGATAGAATTGAGTAGAAAGTCTAACACACCATACAATTTAAACTCACCAGTTGATTTTGGGGCAGCTTTAGCAGAGTTCACTCTGTTGCAAGCATTCAGGCCAAACCTTCCTGATCTCCCACCACCACACACACACACACACTTCTTATGTTTTCTCTATAGTTGTTTGAACTGGACACCAGCCACATTTATCTCACCAGTCTGGGAGATCCTGTAAAGATGACAGACTCTATCATTTTTTCCTTTGACTTAAAAAATATGATCACCTTAGTTGTTGTGAAAATAACAAACATCTTCATTACTAGCGTTTTTAACTATGTTCTGCATAACGTTTGTGCAAAGTAGAATTCTTGTTGTCAGGATTGATAGAATTCTTGTTGTCAGTATTGATAGAACATTTCAAATGACCCCAACTTGTAACATTTTTATTCTAGTTTCACACGCAACTCAGTCTGACTCTAAACTAGACTAAAGCATAGTCTGTCTATCAAATTAGAGATGTTGGCCATATGCCAGCTTGGAAAATGGACGCTAAATGATGATGATGATGATGATGATGTCTAAACATGTAGGTTTACTTTAGTAGAGTTTACTCATCAATGAAAATCATCTTTGAATGTTAAGTAATCTACTGAAGGATAAGCAAGTATCTTTTGACTATATAACATTTTTTTATCTTGCATACTTCAAGGGAGTTTGCCTGGCTACAATTGAAATTACAGTAACTTTACAAATATATATGAAACTCTGTGTATTTAAGATAAGAGTTATTGAATGTAAAATATGACACAGTTTACCATAATATGTTTGCAAACAACAGGAGTAATAAACTCTGTTTTCATTGTTTGGTTGACTGTTGATACTGCTCATTCACAATGTCCTTACATTCTGGCAGAAAGGAAACTATTTTTACTTTACTTTAAAAGAGGCCTGGGAAACAAATTCAAGGGTGTCCGCATTACTTTGTGGTTAAGAAATAACTAAGAAAAGAGTTTTGTATTCTGGTTTCGGGTCAACTGAAAAGCTTCTGATCAAAGTTTCAATGGCAACTCTCAAATTCATTATCCAGTCTTATTTGGCCATAATACTGTTTTGTTTCTGTTTTTTGTGAAACCTATATTGAATATATGTTTTTACTCTGCTGGTTTTCTGCTTGAGAAAATGTGTATCCCATATCAATAATATTGTCGTATTCTGGCAGTCTGATCTTGCCAAAAGCAGCTGTATCAATTTGTATCATTCCAACTCTAATTCCATGAGTTCAGTTCATCTTCATGATCACTCAGTCTCTCCTCTGCCTAGCCATGTTTTATCATTCCATTGAGCTAGATCAAAGCTTGATTTCTTGTTTCTTAGTGAGTGTTTGCTACTGCTCAGAGTAGAAGACAAGCCAGCATGATCCTTGGGGATCTGTCCAGTATACTTTTGATGTATCAACATTATTTCATAGAATTGTTTGCAAAAGATTTAGGTGATAATGGATTCTGAAATTAATAGCAGTAACTCTCTCTCTCACTTAACCTTAGTATGCACAGCAAGCAATGTCAAGCCAAAGACATGCTGAGTCTACAGCCACTGTTGTTGCTGGTTGGTAGACATCTACAATGGGATGTATTTCATCCCATGGAACATCTAGTCAGTATTGTATGATAGCTGACTCTCTTGAGCTCATCTGCCCTTTTTACAGGTTTTACTTTTCATTCTGTAAAGTATCCAAATAACACTATCCTTACCAAACAAGCTTGATGGGTTTTACCATTTCAGTTATTATTAGTCAACCATACACAAATTATACTGGCTTCTCTGATTACCTGTAGCATATTTCTGTTACAGGTAATCAGATATCTGATCTGATATTTACCTGTATTCTCAATCTCTAGACGTCATATAGCAACATATTTGATCGACTCACATTTCTTTTGATCAGTAGTCTGGTCCAATTTTAATTCTATTCTTTTCCACATTTTATTTAGGTTCAAGCAACACATCCCTATACACAAGCAGATAGTGATGAACTGTCATTTGAAGCTGGTGAAGTTATTGATGTTACTGAACCAGATAATCCTGATGAAATGGTAAGGGAACATTTCTGTTTTACTATGTTTTCTGTCAGTATACCAAATATTCCTATTGTTCATGCTAATTATACAGTCTCAGCCTACCTACTTCAAGCTATCATAGGTTTTGCTAATAATCTTTCTACTTTTCCACTCTTCGAAATAATAAACTTTGATTCTATAAACCTAATGTTTCATAAGACTCGTGTGATTTTTCTCTCAAGGATTAGCTTGAAGAGAACAGAGTTGAGGACAGAACTTCATTAACGCACTATATTCTCTACTGAGTCAACCATGAATTTCTTTTAACATCTTTATTACATTAGAAGGAGCTCTGTCAAATTGCTTGTTCACAGTTAAGAACTATTTTACAGTTGTTATACCAACAATATGGCATTTTCCCATGTTCTGGTACAGACTCCAACTAGACCCTCAACTCTATTTTACATTATCTTTACTGTTATTTTTAAAAATACAGTTCTCCATTAATGGGGAAAAAAATTTGACTCTATCAGAACTCTTTTAACCACCAATGTACCTTTGTGCCAATCATTCTATAATGGCTGTATATAGCCATTATAGAATAAAGACTTCATGACTGGGTCTCTGCTCTAGCCACAAATTAATGGCTCACCATATAGTGACCATTACAAATGTTCAACTGTTCTTTAGACTGCATGAGTTCTCTTGCTACTCAAATATGATTTGCTATTGTAACTAGGAAACTGACATTATGCAAACTTCTTTAAAGAGGTAAAACACAATTGATTAGGAAGTGAATTAGCTTAAAAGGAGATGCAGTTTGGGTTAGATTCGACTACCACTAATGTGCCTTTCCTAGTAAGGCAACTGCAGGATGAGTCCTTAGTTAAGAGCAAACCCCTACACCTAGCATTTATTGGCCTGAAGAAGGCCTTTGGCAGAGTGCAATGATTCATAATCTGGTGGTTACTAAGAAAACTAAGTTTAACTGAATGGGTTGTGAGAGCCATACTAGCTATGTACAAGGATACTATCAAAAAGGTCAGATTTAGCAATGGTGAGGAATTTAGTGTGCAGGCAGATGTTCATCAAGGCTCTGTTCTTAGTCCCCTACTGCTTATTATAGTACTCCAGGCTAGAATAGAATAGTTTAAGACTGAATGTCCATGGGAATTCTTGTATATTAACGACCTAGTTCCCATAACTGAATCTGTTGAAGATTTACAGAATTTTACACACAAAAAAACCAAAACATTGAATCAAGAGGTCTCAAAGTAAACCTAGCAAAGACAAAAATATTTACGAGCAGGAAAGCAGACAGGATTCTTGGACTATCTAGAAAGTGGTCATGTTAGATGTGCAGAAATGGAGTTAATAGAAATTGAGATGTACTGGGATTACTGGCAGGTTGGCATGGAAGGAAGATTTTGTATGTGTGGCAGTAGTAGTTAGCAGTAAGATTTTGCATGTAGCAAAAGTAGTTAGTAGTAAGAGCACATATGGAATAAATTCCTTCAAATGTTATGAAGGCTCTATAAAAGTAATTGATAAATGACTTAATTAGCAGTAGTTGTAGATGTTCTGAAAGCATCGTACTCAAAGTAAGAACAGGGAGGAAAAAGTTCAAGGAACTATTACCTCTACAAGCAACAAAGGACTTCTCCAAGTGAAAAGCAGATTACTTGTGTGCACAGTGCATTGTAGTATGGTAGCAGGAGAGTAGCATTGAAGGTAGAGAATGTATAATATGTTGGAAAGAAATGAGGTAACCATGCTTTGATGGATATATAATGTTAGTGTGTATGAATGAAGAAGCACAGATGTGCTGAAAGAAAAACTGAATATAAGAGGAATCAATGCAGTGTACAAGAGAGAAGACTACACTAGTATGAACGTGTGATGTATATGGAGGATGACATTTGGGTAAAACAAATATGTGATTCAAGTTGAAGGAAGCTATTGAAGAAGACCAAGGAAGTCACTGGAAGAGTTGATGAAAGATGACCTCAGGTGCCTTAACTTCATGAAGATAACAAAGGACTGTAATACTTGAAGAGACACTATGCTGAAGAAACAAACTATCCAGCCTTTATGAACATGAAAGAAAAATGGATGTAAAATGTTTATGATGGTTGCAGTGGTAGTTACAATATATTCATTTCTTTATTGGCTTTAATCTACTTAGTATCAGTTTATATATTTCCTGGGTTTTTCTTAATTTTAGATGTTAAATTTCTCTATTTTCTTAGATTTATCTTTGTGTTTGTTTAAAGTCAATTAAATAGAAACTAATGATTGTAGAGCAGAGTAGTTTTTATTTTATTTCTACTTTAATATTTTTCTCCTATTTTTCAATTTGCAGGATGATGGTTGGTTAATGGGAATTAAACAATCTGATGGTTCACAAGGAGTTTTTCCTGCCAACTTCACTAAAAAATTACTTGGTTGATTAAGCAAAGATTACTACATAGTTATTGTTGTTGTCAATACTGTTGTCTCCCTGTAAGCCCAGGTGACTACTGTTTTTACCTTGAATTGATTGCTATTTAATCAAGATGCAAGTCATCAAACTTTGCATCATTCCTTTCCCTTATAGATTTGATCAGTTGTACTTGTGGATTAAAGAAACATTAAAAAAGATAACTTTATTAAACATCAAAGATGGACATGCTAAGGTCTATCTCAAGGTAAATCAGAGCTTGTTTGTTAAATAACAGGACAGAATTTGTGTTGCTATGACTAGTTCACTTTAAATTAAATAACAAATAGAAATCAACTGTTATCACCTGATAGGTATACAAGGGGAGATGAGTAAAATAAAATTGAAACAACCAGTTAGTCCTACAAAGGAATAGATAAAATGGTGTTCAAATGTTATGTGGTACTAAAATAAAGACCTGAATAACCTATGTATGTTGCAGCCTCTCTCCTATTCCTTCTTTGTTCTTCAGTCTGTTATTCTGTAATGATTTCAGTCAATATTTCATCTTCAAAATTAATCTGGAACAATTCCATTTAGTTTGCCTGGTTAGTTTACTTAGTGTCAATTAAACAAATATAATTTAGACATAATTGCTATGCAATAGTAGTAATTAGCTTTATTAATCTCTGAATGTATACAGGGAATTCAATCATGCTTTCATTAATTAATTAGCAGCTATGTTTTCATTTTTATGAGAACACATAACCCAACTTGCATATCATTAACTTAGTTTTTATTTTTACTATCAGGTGAATGTGACTTGGTATTTGCTAAACATAGGACATAGAGATTAGAGTTCATTTATTTAGTGTTTTGCTATTGCCAGAGCATGGTTTTAGTATATTCTTGATTGTCACGAAATGAGTTTATGAATCTATGTTTGGTGAGTGAATATAAGAACACAATTTGTGTTATATGTGTTCGATGGTTGAATGAAATTAATCCAACCCAGAAGCAGTTATCTATTAGATGCCTTAATTATTTAATGAGACATGTAGTTAAACCAGTAACAGAACAGTTATTTCATTAGTAACTTGTTTGATTTGCGTACATACGTGTCTGTATGAGTGCATAGATATGCACCTGTAAGCTAGCAATGGTGCTAATGTTTTTATCTTCAATTATATTCAGCTCTACATTGAGATAAAATATTTTCCAGAAATTATAAATATCTGCATAATAATACAGTCTTCCATACGATTTGAATTTCTTGTTCCAATTTTTATTTTTTTATAGCGTCAACCTTTGACATAGTGTAATTTTACCAATTCCAAGCAGATTGCCACTCTTGTTGTGGGACATAAATTTTATAGCATGATTTCATATTTCAGCTCCATCACAGAACTTGTATAGTTAAGCAAAAGAATATCTCAGTTGAGGTAGAACTTTCTATCACTTGCTCTAGACTCTATTGTGTTTACTGTGTAAAGCATGCAAACATACCCAGTCTGTGATTTTTCTCCCCACCGCATTTTACAAATGAACAATGCAGCTATTTAACTGGAATTATTACCAGGTCCAACGTTGATTTCAAACTAACTACTAGTCTATATACCTCTGGTAGTTCCTGTTCTATATCATCGATTTTGTGTGTGTGTTTTATCATGTATATATATATTTTTAATGGATATTAAGCTGAAGGACCATTTTTTTTAGTTTGATCCAAAACCATGGAAAAAATGTTATAAAGATTTTCTATGTAAAATATCCAATATTGAATTTCTTTCTCACTTTCCATCATTTGCCTATGTAATTTATCTATGTGTGTTTGCGTATCTTTATTTCTGTTTATGTGTATATTTGTATGTCTCTGTGCACATATCTGTAATATATATATGTGTGTATGTAAAGTTTACCTTTATTTCTTAAACAAAATTTTAACCTCACTAAGATAAAAATGTATGTGTATATATATATATACGTAAACATATATATTCACACACACACAATTGTTTTAAAAAATAAACTATTTTTATGTCATTTACTGCTTAAAGAAAAAAAATTAATTGTTAAAAGTTGGAGAGGAAACAAGCCTGTTTTACTTTGAATTTCAAACTATCAATCTCCCAGTCTCTGTATTTCTTGCTGTTGGCTTAGAATACTCTTAAAAAGAAATACAGACTTTATTATATATTCATTATTATGGCAGAATTGGTAGAGCAGAAGACAAACTACCTTGCAGTTTAGAGTTATATCCCTTCACATACTGAGTACAAATCCCACCAGTGTCAATGTAGCCTTTCATCCTTTCGGAGTCAATAAAAAAATAACAATATAATACCGGGGTCTATTTAATTGACTGTTCTGTCCCCTAAAATTTGTTGGTTTTCGTTGTGCCTAAGTTAGAAATTATTATTGTTATTGTGGTGATGGTGGTATTGGTGGTTGATCTATAGTGCAATGGTCTGTGTTGTCAGTGAACAAGTTTTTCATCCTGGTTTGGTTTCCTATTGGCTCCACTTGTTTGCTAATGTGTTTGCATAAATTCTTATTTTCCCACTTTTGTAATTTTGAAACAAGATATCTCTTTTCAAATAAAGAAATGGTTATTATTATTAATATTATCATTATCTTTATAGGGCAGAATTATTAGAGCATCAAAAACATTATTTGCAGCTTGGTGGCTATTTCCATTCTGAGTTCAAGTTCTGTTGACTTTCATCCTTCTGGGGGTTAGTAAAATAAAGTACCAGTCAAGTACTGGGGTTGGTTTAATCAACTAACTCCTCCCCACAAATTTCTGGTCTTGTGCCTATGCAAAAAAAATGATTATAGGGCAAAATTATTTGCGATAGTTCTGTCTCTTTACTTTCTGAACTTAAATTCTGCCGAAGTCAATTTTGTCTTTCATACCACTGGGGTCAATAAAATAAGATACCAATCTAGCACTGGGGTTGATGGCATTGATTAACTTCCTTCCCTCAAAATTGCTGACCTTGTGCTTAAATCAGAAAGCATCGTTATTACAAAGATTCCTCTTGTTGCCTAATATGAGCTTAACCATAATAATAATTCTGCCAGTGCAGAACTTAGAAGTATCAATACAATTAATGAAGTAATTACTGCCTGTAAACAACTATAAACTGAAGATATTGAAGTGGCCTCTACTTAAATGCGTCATCTGTTAGAAATAGCTGCTAACTCTCCTTCAAGTTACTCCATACTATCTTAAAACATAGAAGAATACATTGGATAAGGTGGTCCAAGACTATACTATCCAACGCGACAAGTTGGTCATAGCTGAAATGCCTTTGATCATAAGGTCTGCACAAGTAAGGCTAACTTGGAACTAAGCAAGAACAACAGCCTGAAGAAGATTGTCATCTATTTAATTGAATATCTAGAAATAGTAGAAAGCCAATGAAATGGTACCTTGTGTTAACTAGTTGACCTGTGATGAAAACCCACCAGTAGTGATTTTTGCCTTTCATCTCTCCAGGAATGATGTCAATAAAATAAATGCTAGTAATATGCTAAGGTTGATATATATACATATGTATGTATATTTTACTTTCACAATCAGAAATCTTTATATTACTATTGTCATCAAGGACAGTCAGCCGACAGAAATGGTAGAACACTAAATATCGCAGCATTTCGTTTTGCTTCTCTACTTTCTGAGTTCAAACCCCAGTGGGGTTAATTTTTCTCTTCATTTTTTTTTCTATCAATAAAATAATACATTGGGGTTGATTTCATTGACTACTCTCTGTAAACTTTAAAAATGTGCATTTTGCCATGTCAAAATAATAATTGTTTCTAATTTAGGCACAAGGCCAGCCTACTAGGGTTAATTTTCTCATTTGCCAATAAAATAAGTATTATAACACAGTGTCAGTTCATTCTAGAATTGAACTGTTGTTGCTCCTCTACAAGAATTAGCTTTATAAGATTTAAAAAGAGTTTTTATTAGGGTGGTTCAATATTCAAACGGGTAAGATATGGAGTTGGGGGCACTCGTGTTTTGTCACAGGTATTGTTTAGTTCTTCAGCAAGTTACTTTACAATGCTTAAGACATCATTATCAACATTTGTAGTAGTACTATTATTACTAACATTTCATTTCAGTCATTAATATTCTTGTTGTGACATACCTTTTTTGCATTTAAACATCTGCAAGTGTATATATGTGAGATATTATAGAATTCTTATTTGAATATTATTTTGTGTATGGCAAAGTAGCAATTTAAAATAAAACTTTAATTATTGTTGAAATTGATCTTATTTTTCCCCCATCATACAAGACCAATACTCTATTTACTGATACAAGCTGATGTCTTGTTGTTTAGTCTTTCTTTATTTAAATTTTCTATAAGATTTTATTTTATTTAATATAAGAAAGAGAAATAGAATTGTATATTTGGTTCCTTCTTGGCATTACCAATCTACCAAACGTACTCCCCTCTCCCACCCATGTGATAAACAAATTTATCTTTCATATTGATGTGCTGATTTACTAAACCATAGCTCATGAGTTCAAATCTTACATTATACTCTTAGGCTGGGACAAATAGTTGAACTCAACTACGTAACTGAACAACGATGCATTGAACTCACCAGTTTGAGTGCTTTATGGGCACTACTCCATCCTTCTCAGATTAAACAAAGAAAACAAAAATCAAGATTACCCCTAATTTACAACTGAATAATTGTAATTATGAATGATGGCTTGTAAAAGAAAAACATGGAAAAATTGTCTAAAACAAACATTAAAAAAAAGCTATAAGCATTCAGGTAGTTTTGGGGATCAAATCTTATGAATTCAACTTTTGTAGAAGAGACAAGTATAAAAGTTCTATGGCTGTATGCTTCAGTCCTAAATCATTTGCCTTTTAGGTATGTGTTATTTCATCTATGCTACTTCACTTAATAAAATCAGTCAAAAATACAATCTCAGTTGTTTAATCAGTGTAACTGGACCTACGTTGAAGAAAATATCAAAAGATATATAAATTGAATTTTGTGGTGGCTTTTGAAATTTTCTTTGAGAGCTTTTCTGATAGTTGTACTACTTTCAGTTCTAAATAATTCTGATTTGCAGCTACTCAAAAATTAATGGCAAAGTGGGTGCTAGTATTCTTGATGAAATGAACCAAAAAAATTTTAATTAATTATAATTATATTAATGATGAGAGTTGTTAATATATGGGATGCAGTGAGGAGTGAGTCTGATCTTTAGCAATATAGGGACAATGACATGTTCCAGTCTTGCTAGACTTTATCAGCAAAGCATTGTCTAACTGTCACTGCAGGATCTTAGAATTACTGAGGAGAAATAAAAATTTCTTGTGAATGAACACTAAGTGATGTAATAACTTAAAAGAATAACTAGATGGAGGAGTGAAATACCCAAGGATGCCTGCTACACAAAAACAATATCTTAATAGTAAAATGCAAGCTAGCTCACTTGATGTAGTAAATCATAATTAAAATTACACAAAGATGAGATATGAGACTTCAGCCATGCCTGGATAAACTTTTAGCTTGAATCAAAATATCTGTGCCTATTGCTACTGATTTTATGTTCTCTCATTATTTTGGGTTGTTGCTCAGTTTTCAACAAGCCTACAATATATTCACATATTTACTACATGACATGTCACATTACACTAGAATTCCTGATAAATGTTCTTTTATCTGTTGACTGTCAACTCTGGTTACTTAATAGTTATTATATTTAGTTGTTTTCAAAAGACCAAAAATGTCTTGACAAAGCTTTGCGATTGTAATATCAGTTGGATGTCTTACAACTGAAGTCATTAACTGTTTTAGTAATTTAAACTCATCAGATAATTAAGGACAACATTGTACTACCTTTTTTTTTAACAACCTTTTCTTTTTCCATCTATAATGAAAATTAATTGAATTTTGTTTGATCTAAATTAAATCTGGCAGCAATATACTTTTGATGTTTTCTGAATAAGTGACATTTTAACAAACACAAAATCTCTGATAACTCTTTTAAACAAAATCTAAAATATAAATGTATTAACTGAAATGTTCCTTTTATCTAATTTTTCATTATCTTTTGGAAAATTAAATTTATTTCATTTCACTGTAATTATGTTGATTACATGAGGTAAGTACTTCTATTTGAACTCATGTATCCTCCATACTGAACTGAACTTACTCCTATCTAGTTTCATTTACTAATGCTTAATATCTAGAAGAGTAATATTTAAGACTTTTCCAAGTAAACTGTAGTTAATGGCAGGCCTACCTAAATATGATGAGATATGCTGCAGTTTGGTAGCATATGTTCAATGACAATAGGATTTTCTGTTTATTTTTAATTTGAAATTGTTTTTGTTATCCTTGAGCTTTGCTCCTTGAATAATTTATCATTTTAATTTAATTTATTATCTGAGCATTGCTCAATCTCTAAAGAGCCTCTTAACTAAAGAAAATGCTCTGTGTATGTATCATTTTAAGAGGACAAGCTTCATTGATTGAAAAAAAAAGACAATTTTTTTTAAATCTTCAGTTTCTGGAAATGAAACTTCATCTGGAAAGTATTCTTTAAAATGTTCATTGTTAAATGTTTGTTCTCTCCCATCATATATACAGCAACTTTATTTATTTAACTCCACTAATCATCCCTCAAACCCCCTTGATAAACTTTGTATAAAGTCCTAACTGTTGTACTTAAATACCTTCAAATAATTATACATCTGTCCCTACCCCTACTTTATTACCCAGAGAAAAAAATAGAAAACATTGAAAAATAATCAAAATATTGAAAGTGGTATTTTTTATGTTTTTTTCTGCTTCAGTTTTTCAAGAGCTTAATTTGATGGCCCTAAATTGCCAAATAAATTTCTATCAGTAGTGTAATTTTCTTCTTAAATTTTAGCTCTTTGATCATAGAAACCCATATTAAGGTAACCAATGCTGCAATATATCTTTGGCTAAGCCCCTTGAATTTCCATTGGTCCTGTCTAATAAGCTGTATGGAGGTACAGTAGGAGCACTAATAATTTATTAGTGTTTTCTCAATGTCTTTTTTTAAAGTTTGCATCAGCATGTTTGAAATAAAATTCTTACATAGTTTTGTTAAAGAAAACATGAAATTACAAGAATTCAGTTTCACTCTAACGAACAGGATTCCAATTTTGAATGCTTTTATCATCATTCAAATCTTCCTATGCATGCATATAGCTTTGAGACAGATGGCTTCATGCCAGGCAAATTTGCTTTAAACTAAACTTTATGAGGGTAAAATCATCATTGGACTCCCAACAACCTCATGGGTTACAGAACATACTATTTTGAATAATGTACTGCAATGAAATGATTTCGTTTAAAAAAAAAAAAGGACAATCTCATTAGTATCAGATATGATTTTATGAGTTTTCTTTCTTTAGTTCTGTTTATACCCATTTCGATCAGTTTGTATTTGTTAAAAGAAAAGAAATCTGTTTGGCTTAATCTCTTTTCAGTTTAATGCCTCTTGGCCTTGTTGGTGGATACATTTATGAACTTCAGTTTGTGAATGATTTAATTTCTTTATCTATTTTTTGAAGTGTAATTTATTCCAGATCGCAGTTTATTATGGCATTTTAATGTCAGCTTTGACTTTCAAAAATAAAACTCCAATCTTTGCAACTGTTCCTTCTTTCTTTGCCTGAGTTATTTTTATTTGAATTCTCCTAAGTAAATTTATGACATGAAGGTAACCAGTGAAGCATTCAATGATAATTAACTCAAAGATGCTTTCTACATGAAATAATTTCAAATTTTGACACAAAGCCAGCAATTTTGGGGGAGGGAGAGTTAATTGATTACAGTACTTTATTTCATTAACCCCCAAAAGGATAAAAGGCAAAGTTAACCTTGATGGGATTTGAACCCAGACTATAAAGGAACAAATATCACAAACCATTTTTTGCCAATGCTTTAACGATTCTACCAACTTATCACCTTAATGATTTTTCTAACTTGCCACCACATAAAATTTGGAGGTATACATAGAATCAAATGATGATGCAATCCTACTAACACAGGAGGACCTCTAGGGCCAATTAAGGAACCCCACTATCCAAGATTCTCCTGAAACAAAAGGCAATTGCCATTTTGAATTATTCTTTGACTTACAGGTAGACTTATATTCATCCAATTATAATAATAATCCATCTGTCCCCGGTCTATATGTCCGACTGACTACCAATTGCCCGTGTACCGGAGCCTCGTAAAAAACACTAGCGCTGAGTCCAGTGCCGGTGGCACATTAAAAGCATCCAGCCGTAGAAACCAATCCAAATCAGACTGGAACATGGTGCAGCCCCCCCCCCACACCAAGTTCCAGTCAAACCATCCAACCCATGCCAGCATGGAAAACAGACATTAAAGAATGATGATGATTCAGTTAAGTTATTTAATGTTCTCTGCATTAAATACTAGAAATATTAGTGATGTTTCTCACTACATAATTTTCAAGACTCGCATTAGATATTTAATGCTCCCTGCATTAAATATATTCATATTTGTTCAATATATTGGATATAGCAGACTTTACATAATCACTAAAGCTTTGCAGTAGTTGATCCACCTCTTTGGTTCTGAGTTCAAATTCCACTGAAACTAACTTTACCTTTCCTTGTTCTCGGAGGTCATCAAAATAAAGTAACAAATACTAGGATTGATTCCTTTCTTCCTCTCAAAATATGTTGTACTGTGAGGACTTGGAGAAAGGGGACCACTAACTAAAATTTTTTTTATCCAAGACAACCACTCCCACTCTGTTGCAATGAAAGAATATGGTCGCTGAGGTTCTGGCAAGTATGACATGATTGTTGTTTATAAAACAGTTAAGATGGTGAGCTGGTAGAAGTGTTAGCATGTTGGATAAAATGCTTAGTGGCATGTTTACGTTATGAACTCAACTTTGCCTTTCATCCTTTCAGAGTCAAGAAAACAAGTACCAGCTGAGAACTGGGGTTCATATAATCAACTTACCCCCTCCTCTAAAATTGCTGGCCTTGTACCAAAATTTGAAATCATTTATAAACCAGTTAAGAAATCTGTTATATTATTATTGTGGAGCAAAATATAAACCCCAAGTTTTTGATCGAGTTATTAGATCAGGTTCAAGTCAATCTACCTCATTTACATTATGGATGCAGCATGACTAAATGGTTAACAAGTTTGTTTTGCAACCTTGAGATCCTGGGTTCGATCCCACTGCATGGTATCTTGGGTGTCTTTTCCCATAACCTTGGGTCAAACAAGCATGACATTTCTCAGTAATGTTACTAACACACCAATCAGAGCAACAGGTGTAGAATTAGACAGTTAAAAGTAAAACATTAACTTATGACTCTGAGAATACTGCGAGGTAAGAGGATTCTAGGCATCTACCACTCAATTTTGTTACTTAGAAATTATTGTCTTTAACTGCTCAGCAAAGTTTTTGAGTAGATTCCTACCAACAAGATCTTTGTCTGATTTAGATAAGCAATACATTTAAGATTGCTTGGTTATTAAATTCTTCCAGTTCCTGACTGTCAGAAAGTTCATGATAATTAAAATGTCTCTGTATTTTGATAATGAGATTGCCTATGCAAGAAAAATTCTTGCCTAAGCAGACAATCCTGTGATATCCTGCAATTGTACCTTCCTCCTTATATATTTAGTTGCCATGTTAGTTTTTAATAGCAAACAATCAAAACACATTTTACAATTATTGGTAACTTTTGGGGTTTTTTCTTTTGCTCATTTATATCAAAGATGACATGGCTGCACTGCTTAAAAAAATCTGCTTCCCAACCACATGGTTTTGGGTTCAATTCCACCCTGGGCTAACCAAAGTCTTTGAGTGGATTTGGTAGATGGAAACCGAAAGAAACCAATCATATGTAAAACGTTTGCGTCTCTTTGTCTTGACATTACATGATGGTTGTAAAATCAGTGTTACCCATTGTACAAGCAGTGTTGTGTGTTTTCAGACTTTTACGAAAGCATGGATATTATTACGTTGCTTAAAAACAGGAAGGGCATCTGACTTATAAAATCTGCCTCAACACATTCCACCTGGCCCATGCAAGTATGGAAAGCTTAATATTCCCAAGTTAAACATGAAAGTTTTCTTTCTCAGTGTTGAAAAGAAAATGCTGTGAGAAAATGTTTTTATTTTTACCATAGACAGTAATATTTCCGGAGTTAGCAGTATTGAAAATGAAATAGGGGAAATGTAGGTAAACAAATGAAGAGACCTATGCCTTGCTGTAAATATTACCAAAGTTTCAGGGCCAACGTAAACATTAGAAATAGATTTTGTAAGTGTACTTGTTCTGTTAAGCTTCTTTTTTTACCATTAGGATTTTGATTCTTTGTTGTAGATTTCGTATTTTATACTAGATTTTTTTTTTTTAGTTCAATGTTTACATTACATTTTAGTAAAAATTTCATGTTATATAAAAAACAATATTCTCAAACAAACAAAATTGCTTTTGCAGCATCTATTCCATTTTCAGCAATAAACTACTGCAAAAGTCTTATTGACTTATTATTTTTTTTGATAAAATTGAAGCCCTTATTACTGTTTATTTGTAAATGTTTTAAAACTTTGCTTCAGGCACAAAATAGACAACTCATTCTTATATTTTGGACTGAAGTCATTAAAAAGAGAAATCTATCACCAAGGCTTACTGATTTAACCATGTCACCAATTGTACAAAGCTACCACCCTTAATTCTTCAAAAATAATGGAAGGAAGAGCAGAAAGTAAAATGAAAACAGGATATAAAGAATGAAATAGCACACCTTTAGGCTGGGGAATGAACATATCCTTGTTGATTTTGAAATTCTTGATTGCCAGATGCTTTGAAGCTTGTTGTAGGCTCTCCAAGCTAGCCCTTTCTATATAAGAAAATCTGTCTTATTATCAGCAACATAGGACCCAAAAGTACTTCAAGTTACTGACCCCCTTGGGTTGTGGTGCCTTTCATCATCATCATCATCATCATTTAACGTCTCTTTTTCCATGCAGGCATGGGTTAGACGGTTTGACTGGAAACTGG
>JAOPUL010036096.1:0-16538 GCA_027564515.1 Octopus rubescens | reverse complement strand
ACTACAGAATCGCTTCCGTACCGAGTTACAGAAGAAGTAGAAAGTACAGCTGATACAAAACTAGATGCGGAAGATGATGAGTCGCAACAAATAGCAGCAACTACAGAATCGCTTCCGTACCGAGTTACAGAAGAAGTAGAAAGTACAGCTGATACAAAACTAGATGCGGAAGATGAGCGCTCCATTGCAGATGCAGATCAACAAAAAAGCGACCCCCATGAAGCACCATTTGAGAAGAAGAATTATTCATCCGCAGAGCAGCAGTCGTACGATAACAATGCTGAACAAATTGCTTATGAACAGCCTGGCGATGATGAAAAGGATCACTTTACAGAAGCGGCACCAAACCATACACCACCAGCATCAGCTGTAAAAACGAACGCTGACAGTACCGCAGATAACCAAGTTTCATCAACACAGCATCCAAAGAAAGATATCGATTACCAATTGCCAGGGAAAGGTCTGCTCGATACAACAGAAGTTGAAGAGCAAGTACACGTTTCTCACGCATTGCTTGAACAAAAGGGACAACTGCTGGAACAACGGCTCAATGATTACAATGTCAAAGCAAAGGTCGTTGCCATCAATCCAGGGCCAGTGATTACACGTTTTGAAATACAACCAGCTCCTGGTGTCAAAGCCATACGCATTGCGAACCTCGCAAAAGATCTTGCTCGATCGCTCACTGTTAACAGTGTCCGAGTTGTCGAAGTTATTCCAGGCAAATCAACAGTAGGGATTGAAATCCCTAATGCGAAGCGCCAAATGGTACGCCTTGGTGATGTTATTTACACCGATGCCTTTGATACCAGTACCGATCTATCACTCGCTTTTGGGCATGATATAGAAGGATCACCAGTGATTGCCAATCTCGATAAAATGCCGCATTTGCTGGTTGCTGGAACAACAGGATCAGGAAAATCTGTTGGTGTGAATTCTATGCTCATCAGCTTATTATTCCGCTTGGATCCTAAGCAAGTAAGAATGATGCTTATTGATCCGAAAATGCTTGAGCTTTCCGTTTATAACGGTATCCCTCATTTGATGACTCCCGTTATCACTGACATGAAAGATGCTGCTAATGGTTTGCGTTGGTGTGTCGCTGAAATGGAGCGTCGCTATAGGCTCATGTCGAAACTTGGTGTGCGTAACCTCAAAGGCTACAATACCAAGGTCACATCGTCAGAAGAAAAAATACTTGATCCTCTGCATAGTGGCAACCCTGAAGACGCACTACCACTCAAAAGCCTACCTTTCATTGTTGTCGTTATTGATGAGTTTGCAGACATGATGATGATAGTCGGCAAAAAAGTGGAAGAGCTTATTGCCCGCATCGCACAAAAAGCAAGAGCTGCTGGTATTCATCTTATCTTGGCAACACAACGACCATCTGTTGATGTTATCACTGGCCTTATCAAAGCCAATATACCAACACGCATTGCCTTTCAAGTATCGTCCAAAATAGATTCAAGAACGGTGCTTGATCAAGCTGGTGCTGAACAGCTACTTGGTCATGGAGATATGCTTTATCAACCACCAGGTACAAGCGTACCACTGCGTGTACATGGCGCCTTTGTTACTGATGAAGAAGTACACAAAACTGTTGAGTTTTGGAAAAACCAAGACGGGCCAGAGTATATAGATTCCATCACCCAAGAAGAGACAGAAGCAGCAACTGCTGGAGATGACAAAAAAGATGCTGACAGCGTCGATGAACTTTACGATAGCGCAGTTGCATTTATCATTGAAACCCAGCGAGTCTCTATATCTTATGTACAGCGCAAATTAAAAATAGGCTATAACAGAGCAGCTAGCATTATAGAAATGATGGAAGAACAAGGCATTGTCAGCCCTATGGAATCAAATGGGAAAAGAGATGTGCTGGTAACAAAGCCAGCAGAAGATATCGATTAACACAATAGCTTCGTGACACAAAAAATTGCACTACTCATCACCGAAGCATGGCACAAACAAGCCGCTTGGCTTGTACTACTTCGCCCCCTTTCTCTGACATTCAACTTCCTACGAATCATTCGACTGCTGTGGTACAAATACTGCTATACACAGCCGAAAGCACAAACACCTGTTGTTATCATCGGCAATATTGGTGTCGGTGGAAGTGGCAAAACATCTATGGTGAGTTACCTCGCCAAAGCACTCACTGAAAATGGCTATAGCCTCGCCATCCTTAGCAAAGGCTATGGAAGAAAAAGTACCATTTCGCAACCGCAGCTTGTTGATAGGCTTGAGCCTCATTATTTTGGCGATGAACCAACCATGCTTTTCTTACAATCACCAACAACACCAATCGTTGTTTGTGACAGCCGCCTCAAAGCAGTAAATAACTGGCAACAAAAAGTTGATCTACTGCTTTGTGATGACGGGCTGCAAGATTACTCCTTCCATCACCACTGCACCATTGCCATGGTTGATGGTGATCTTGGATTCGGTACAGGGAAACTTCTTCCAGAAGGGTTTCTTCGTGAACCTATCACGCGCCTGAAACATGTTGATCTTGTCGTACAGCTAAACGGTGACAACATGCTCCCACAAGCAGATATTCACTGCCACTATAAAGCGATTGGTTTGTACCGAGTTATCGACAACCAATATATGGATATTGCACAGGCAAAAAAAGCATGGAAGAATCGCTCTATACATGCCTATGCTGGCATAGCAAATAACCAACGATTTTTTGATTTTTTACAACAGCTCGGTATGGAATTTCAGCAGCATTCTTTTAATGACCATCACAACTACAAGGCAAATGATTTCCATCACCAAGCAGATATCAACATTATGACTGCAAAGGATGCCATCAAATGCCATAGCTTTGCTGACGAAAATTTCTGGTACCTAGAAACACAACTACACATGAGTGAATCGCATCACAACAAGATAATCGAAGTCATTACTAAACGAATCAAGGCAAAGGGCACCAGTTAACAAGCTATGCCTTTGCTGATATTGAATGCTATTCCTATGACTTTTTTTTCGAAAGACTTCGCAACAGCCTGCGACGAAAGCGTTTCGTCATTACCTGTTTTATCGCACAAAGAACAAAAAAATACAGGCAAAGAACATACTCGCTCTTTCGCCACAGAATAGTCAGCATTTGTTTATCTCGCTTCGTTCTTTGTAGCGAAGAAATACCGCCAAGATCATAGATTACGCCACCACTTGTCATACGAGGGAGGCTTTTGATATTTGGAAACACGCTGAGCATAAGCGCAAAGTCGGCAGCAATATCATAACGCTGATCATACGGCGGATGATGAGATGGAAAAATAAGCCCTTGGTGACAATAGCTTTTCCCAGCTATGCCAATCATTGCCTGTCCTTTATAGTGACGGCCATCTTCATAGAGCCGCACGGCAAAGAGGCAAGGAGCTGTTATTGCTTCATAAGGCTCGCCATAAACACTGTCTCCAGCATTAAGATAGTGCAAAAAATCTCCGCAAGAAAGCGACTTCCCTTTATTCATTGCGTGATAGATTCCATCATCTTTTTCACTGACAAAAAGAAGATTGAGTGAGCCACGAAAGTGCTGAATAATTTGATCTGTTGTATCTGTTGAGCCGCCATCGACCACTATCACTTCATACGGTTTGTGCGCTAAACGCGCCAAACTGTTCAGTGTTATCTCAAGCCCATGTGCATTATTGTATGTAACCGTTATAACAGAAAGCTTCTTCATAAACTCTGTTTTGAGAGTTGGTTAGTCAGAAGAAAATTTCTGTCCCTTGAGGGTCAAAAAGCGTTGCAACAAATACTTATGCTCTCCATCACCAAGTGGAAGATAGAGGTAACCTTTTGAATGGGGAACAATCATATGGCTAATGCTAAAGGATTCGCTATCGACTGTCACACCCATGTACCAAGGAATATTTTTCCCTTGTTGTGCAAGGTAATGCGTATAGTTTTTATAAAGAGCATCATCAACTTGCACGCGAATGCGTAACCCATCATCGGATCCAACAACTGCCCTTAACAATCCATCATAAGCGCTGTAATCGACCGAATAGGCTTTTAATGGTTTTCTCAAGTATGTCATCACTGCATCGGCATTGAGATCAACAGCAACCCTCTGGCGAGAGGGAAGTTCATCGCCTCTATAGCTTTTGAAATCGGCAATTTTCTTTAAGCGGTTATCTTTTGCCTTGGTGTACTTTCCGAGCTCTTTTTCATAGCCTTTCTGGTAAGTTCGCTCCATATAATCAATTCTTTCTCTATAAGAAGCATCTGATTCATTCTTGAGCTTTTCAACTACATAGCTTTCTTCAGCTGGAATTTGTAATTCAGTGAGATAATTGGCTGGATAGCTATAAACAAGGTAGTAGCGCATTTTTCTATCAGCCTCTTGTCGAATAGCGCCGATAGGTTCGCCTGTCGTCGCTGGAACACTAGGAATCCGTCGGCTCCATTTACTCAATCGATACTGCCGAGTGTCGCCAAGGTTTAGCCATCTCTGCCTATGTCTGAGATAGGTTTCATCACGAGAATAACCGTCGCACGCTTTTTGCCATGAATCATTACTAACATCACAAGCTGTGTCCCCTCGTTTGTTGATTGGCGCAGTTACATCTCCACCTTTATTCGCAACATCAATGGCAAGAGCGTATCGCTGTTGGCGAAGTGCCAATTCAAGTGGGCTTTGTCCAATAAAATTCCTACTGCTTGCTGAACTGCCGAGGCGAAGAAGCAGTTTTGTCATAGGTATATTATTGTTCTTCATTGCCAGTAATACAGGAGTGTTACCGCTCATATCTCTTTGTGCTTCTGGAGAGTGTCCTACGAGCAGTTTCACTGCCCCTGGTTCGTTCCACTGTACTGCTCTTAGTAACGGAGTAAGGTTATAAGCATCTCTTGCAGTAGTTTTTGCACCAAGATCAAGAAGTTCTATGAGAGCCGTTTGTTGATCATTTATAGCCGCAAGGTGAAGCGGTGTATCACCATTCGTGTTAAAGCTATCGATGTTTGCACCAACCCTCGCCAAAGCTCGCAACGAAAGCACTTTACCTTCTTGTGCCGCAAGATGAGTCGCTGTATTACCAGCAGGAGTAAGTACCTCCAATGAGTGACCATTTTTCGCGAGCACTATAATTGCTTGTGTATTCTCTATCTCCACCGCTACGTGTAAGGGGCTGTTTCCATTGGCATCTGGCGTATCAACTTTTGCCCCCGCATTGATAAGGCTTTGAAGATTAATAACATTGTCGGAAAAAAGACTTTGGACAATAGGGGACTGTCCTTTTCCATTGAGCGCATTGATATCTGCTTTCGCCTTGAGCAAGTTTCGTACATCATTTGTGTGGTCTTTACGAATCGCAAGATGTAAAGGCTGATCATTCCGTCTATCACGAATTGATAAGTTTGGTTTTAATTGTAGCAACCCTCGTAACGCACTTTGCGATTGTGCGTCAACAGCAACATGAACTGGCGTTTGCAAGCGGCTATTTTGTCTATTAAGGTCAGCTCCTTTTCTATAGGCAGAGCCAATCGCTTTGCTGTTATTAAAACGAGCAGCGTAATGAAGCACGGTATTGCCCGCCCTATCGCGAGCATGAATGTTTGCGCCTTTCTCTTGTAGGATTGTTTGAATTTTCCCAAACCCCATACGCACAGCAATGTGTAATGCTGTTGTTCCTTTATCGCGCACTGGCTTATCGATATCTGCACCTTGTACAAGAAGTTCTTCAACAGCTTTCTTTTTGTGAGCAAATGTTGCAATGTGCAATGGCGTAAGTCCATCGCTGTCGTAGGCATCAATATCCATTCCTGAGTCTTTCAGTATGACAATCGCTCCTGGGTTATTCATGGCAGCGGCAAGGTGCATAGGTGCTCTGCCAAGATGATCGAGTAGCTGATAGTCCATACCAAGTTCTATGAGCTCTTGTAGCGATTGGTTTGCGTTTGAACGAATACTTACATGAATGGCGTTATCACCACTAGGGTCAAGATCATTGGTATCCGCTCCAGCAGCAAAAAGGGCTGCTAATGGTCCACGTTTATTATTTCGAGAAGCCCACAAAAATGGTGTGAGTCCATCTGCATTCTTTCTTTCTTTATCAACACCTTCTTCCAACAATACGGTTAATGCATCAACATTATTTGCATCTACCGCCTTGTGTAGTAGGTTGTTATCAAGATCATCAATGCCATACACTTTGGTCCCATGTTTTATCAATACAGCCAAAGACTTGCTTGCCCCTTGGGTAATGGCAAACTCTGCTGGAGCCATTCCAGAGCTATTGGTCTCATTAGCCGATACTCCACCAGCAATTAGCCAATCAATAACTTTATTCGCATCGGCCGCAGCAGCAAGGTGAATAAGCAAGTTGCCGCTTTCATCCTTACCTTTAATATCAGCATCATACTCAACCAACAGCTTCACGGCAGGGAGATTGTCGAGCCGAGCGGCAAGGTGAATAGGAAGCTCCCCATTAGTGATAATATCGACACTCGCGCCATCTTCGACAAGCTTTCGAAGTTCGTCTATATCTCCATCTTCAACAGCGCTTCTTACTGGATCAGAAACACCAAAAATATCCCTTTCTTCTACTGAAGAGCAAGATACTTGGAAGAATACAAGAAGTACAATGTACAAAAATCTTGCGCTACTTATCATGCTATTCCTCATGCTTTTATGAATCCTCATTCATGAATTTTATCCTATCAACGCGCCACTACATTACTCAAGAAAATCTATGCAAACAGCACCACTATAACAACAGAAAAATAATGACTGCCGTTTGAGCCAATTTAGATAGAAAAAGGCAACTATTCGCTGTAGTTGTAAACGCCAAAAATAAATATTGTTCGCATTGTATACCAAGCAACCTGTATACGATACTACTAGTACTATAGCCGTTGTACCCGCTTCACATCGACAAGCTTGCGTAAGTACTTTAGTAGCTTCGATAAGTGCTTGCGATTATCAACCATAATGGTGAAAAGTAATGCTTGTAAATGTATGTCTTGGTTGGCACTCTCCATCGACCGAACATAGCAACCAGCTTCTGCAATAGTATCCGCAATGGCTCCAAGTAGTTCTGGATTATTGGTTACCGTAAGTTGTAATGTTACTGGAAGTGAAATAGAGACATCCTTACTCCATATGGCGGGAAGACAGTTTTCCTCCTTGTGCAAGCGGCGAATATTGCTGCAACCAGTGCGATGAATAACAATACCAGAATCTGATCGCACCATCGCCGTTACTGCATCACCACACACTGGTTGGCAGCAGCGAGAAAAGGTTAAAAGAGAAGCTTCTTTTGAGGTAATCAACAACGGCTCAACACTTTCTCGCAACGCATCCTGCTGAACAAGTGAATGAAGCAACCCAGATGCTACACGACGAGGAAAAAGCTTTCCCGATCCAATGCGTTCAAGAACCTCATCTAAAGAATCATGGCCTTCAGTACGCAAGTATTCATCAACCATTTCATTGCGTATCAAGGTAAGCGATTTTCCGTGTCGTAATAACTCACTATCAAGTAGTTGCTTACCAAGGCGCACAGCATCATTATGGCGTAAATGGCGAAAATAGTACCCCATGCCACTGAGTGCTTTCGCAGTAACAATAAAGTCACGCCACTGTGGATTTGGCTTCGCCGTATCAGAAGTGAGTATACGCACTGTATCACCATTATTGAGCTTGCTGCTCAACGGAACGGCTTCATCATTTACTCTACAACCGACGCATTGATTGCCTATATCCGTATGTACAGCATAAGCAAAATCAACTGCTGTTGATCCCTTGGGAAGAGAGAATATTTCACCGTGTGGCGAGAACACATAAATTTGATGAGGGAAAAGATCAAGCCGAGCATTATCAAAAAACTCCTGCGAGTTTCCTGATTCTGATTCCATAGTCGCAAGGTTCTGCTGCCAACGATATAAAAAATCTGCGTTTTCCCCATCTTGCTCTTCCTTGTATGCCCAATGCGAAGCAAGCCCTGTTTGTGCCAATTTATGCATCCCAGTGGTACGAATCTGTACTTCTACTGGATAGCCATGGGAACCTCTCACCGTTGTGTGTAGCGATTGGTAGCCGTTGACTTTTGGCATGGCAATGTAATCTTTCACTCGGTTGGGATAGGGTTTGAAAACACGATGTACATGCCCCAACAAAAGATAGCAGTTATCAACATCACTCGTAATAATGCGAAAGCCGTGAACATCCATAATGTTCTGAAAGGAAACTCTTTTTGCTCCCATTGTGTGTAGCCCTTGCAGGCGATTATCATCGTTGTGACGATCACTACCGCACATCTTGAAATAAATGCCAGCAAGATGTTTTTGGCGACCTTCAACATCACCTTTCATCCCTGCTTTTTCAAGCATTTGCTCAAAAGTTGTTTTGATTTCGTTGATATGATCTCTATTTTTTTTCCGCGCCTGATCAACTGCTCTGGAGATCATCATATAGCGCATTGGGTAGATAGCTTTGAAGCACAAATCTTGTAAGTCACGATAAAAACTATCAATACCAAGTCTATTCGCAATAGGCGCATAGACATGAAGCGTCTCCTCTGCAATGCGCTTTTGTTTTGCTCGCGGCAGATGCTGTATGGTCAACATGTTGTGGTAACGGTCGGCAAGCTTTACCAGAATGACGCGTATATCCTTCGTCATGGCAAGTGCCATTTTTTGAAAATTCTCTGCTTGCTCTTGCCGATAGTTGCCAGATTTTTTTATCGAAGCGAGCTTGCTAACGCCATCAACTATGGTTGCTACCCCTTCACCAAAGTTCTCTACTAGCTCTTCTCTGGTGATATCAGTATCTTCAATAACATCGTGCAATAAAGCAGCTATGACCGATTCCACATCTGGCGCCAACTGCGAAAGGAGTATCGCAACACGAGTAGGATGAATAATGTAAGGTTCGCCACTTCTGCGGAGTTGACCCTGGTGTGCTTTACTGGCAAAGCGGTGCGCTTGACGAATGCTATGTATATCGTCTGCAGGCATATAAGCAAATTGCTTACATAGAGCATCAATATCGTTCATGACGTAACAATCAACGGTTCAACTGGTACCACCAATTGTAGGGGAAAAGCGCTGTTAATCGCCTTTGTGTAAGGAAATTTCTTTACTTCTCGCTACAGCCTGGCAGCGAAAACAACACTATTCTTTAGAAGGAGATGGATCAGCGACTTCTCGCTCTTCTGCTTGCAATCGCTCTTCTTCGACTTGGCGATCAACTTCTTCAAAGCGATTAATGATTGAGTTCAGATCAAGATTCAAATCTTCAGCTTCAGCATTCGCAGAAGTTTGACGAATAGTTTTTTCTGATACAAGCCCTTCTGCAATTTCTCGCAAGGCAATAACGGTTGGCTTATCTTTCTTTATCGCTCCAATGGTATCATCAAGCGCCTCTTCTTCTATAAGCGGCTGCTGCAATCCAGAAATAAGGTGCTTCACACGCTCTGCTGCGGTCAACACTAAATCATAGCGGTTGTCTATATACTCCAAACAATCATCACATGTAATACGAGCCATTTCTTCTTACCTACTGAATAATACTTCAACGAAAAACCAATAAACGGTCAGGCATTCTACACGAGAGAAGGACTTTAGCAAGCGCACATGATTGATTATCAAATGAATCCTTTGCTCTATTTTGCAAAGGTTTTTCTTTCTGCCGCAAAGATATTGTGTTTGCAGCGTGTTTATTTCGTACGCTTGCATGCAGGCGTACGCCTAAAAGAATTTTTTCAGCGCATCTTTCAAACCTTGCTCTGCTTCTTTCTTTTTCTTTTCTAGCTCTTTTTCTAGTCTCTTTTTCAATCGCTCTTCTTCTTGTCTTTTTTTATCTTCTATATCTTTTTGTAGCTGCTTTTTTTGTTCCTCAGCCCGCTGCTTGATTGCCTTTACTTCATTATCCACTTGGGTTTGCAATTGCTGTTTTATTGATGGCAATGCTGCTGGTACATGCGATTGCAAATGACAAAAATCTGCTGCCTCGGTTGTACGCATGTTTCCTTGACAAAGAAACGGCACATCGACTGCTGCTTTCGTACCAAGTATATGAGTAAGAGAAATTCGTATAGGTAGCTCAAAATCAAGACTCAACACATCAACATACCCTTTTTGCGCTAGTAGCTGGAAATCCGTAAGTGCTATATCAGCAGTATGAATGGCCGCTCGACCTTTATTGAGTTTGCTTTGCAGCTGTACCTTTTTGATTTTCGTCACTTTTGTTTGCGTTGTTGAGCCATCACTTTTTATCAACTTTTTGCAAAGATACTCATAAGCTTTTCTTTCTACCTTTTCGAGAAAATTATTGGCTGGTGATGAATCTTCAATTTTTGCACAAAAAACACGCCCTACATCTACTCCATAAATATTGCCATCGGCAATAGAAAATTCAAAAGGGCCTGACACACTCTGTGCCCAAGAATGCACAGAGTTACCCTTTAGTGTGAGGGCAAAGTGAACCTCACCATTGCCATCTACATGGGTTCGATTTGCCAGCAATTGAGAAAGTTGCTCTAATGCAATATTCTCTGTTTTCATCTCTACATCTACAACTGGCGTTGACAATTTACGAAGCTGTACCTCTAGTTGAGTTTTGCCTCCAAAAAGCTTTGCTTGTACCTCTACATCAGCTATTTTTTTTGTGTTGATCAATCGTGCTGAAAGCTGATGAATCTCTTGCTGTTGCAACACCAGCTTCCCTACTGTAAAAGAGGTTTTGGCAAAAATGCTATTGAGTGAATCAAGCGGCAAAAGCTCTTCATCGCTGTACAGTTGATTGTACTTTGGTGTTTCAGCATTGCTTGATGATGCTGATTCTGGTGCTGTTGTTGCTTGCTCTAATTGCTGTTTGTTCGGCAAACGAGGCGGAAGATAATTATCAATATTGATGCTATCAAGTGATAAATCTGCCGTTAGGCTGTCGCTATCTATTTGATAGGCAAGATTTCCTTTGAGCGTGCTTTCATCTAAGGTGAGTTTTGCAAGCTTCACTGCGAGGCTATTATTCGCCAGTTGTACATCAGCGACAAGATGCAGTTTTGTGAGTGCTTTTGCACCTGCCATAGGTGGTATTTGCTGTGCGAAGCTACTACCATCGATACCAATATTCGACAGTACATCTTTCAAATCGAACGGCTGAATTTCGAGGGAAGCGGTAACTTGTGATTGCGCTGTTTGTATCGCTATCTTATCCATCACGGCTTTTATGCCCATTGCTGCAACTGTTAAATTTTTGATAGCAACTTTATCAGGTGATGCCGCTAGAGAATCCATTGCAATATGAACGGATTGCGGCTGTAACAATGAAGATGGGTAATCAATATCGGCATTGATCTGCGACTTCAACAACACCACTTGCTGCGTATCCGCAGTTATCTGTAGCTGTGAACGCAGATGTAATGCAACAGCAAGTTCTGGTTGGTTACCACTTACAGAAAGCTTCGCACTCAATGGAAAGGGTTTTCCAAAGGCAACATCATCAAGCTCAATACGCTCTATCGCAACTTGCCATTGGCTTTTATCACGCTGATCAATAAAACGCATGCGTGAATCTTCAATACGAACAAATGCTATAGATAGCTTTGGAATGGCGGAAGGTGCTGATTGTGTCGGCTTGCTCTCGCTTGGCTTTGGTTTGCTTTTTTTCTGCGCTGTATTGCTTTGTCGTTTTTGTTGTTTGCTCGCCTTATGTTTCTTTTGCTTGGTCAGTTTTTTCCAATTGCCCTCGCCTTGTTCATCAATCACCATATCGACTACAAGTTGCGAAAAGCTGATCCCTTTCACTTGCACATCGCCATTCAATAGTGGCAACAACTGCACCGCAAAGAGTGCCGAGCCAATAGCAGCAAAAGGTTGTCGTTCTTTTGTGTCGGTGACTATGCTTGCGTTTTCAACAGAAAGTCCTATGGAAGGGTAGAAGCTCCAACTTATTTGGCCATCAAGCACTATGTTGATACCTGCTTGCTTGTATACCATGCTTTCTAATCGCTGGCGATGCTCATTCGGATCAAGCAATACAACAACGCCTATAACAGCAGTAAAAACTACAAGTAGTAGTAGCGCACAGCTAAGAAGAAGATATTTGATAATTTTCATATGGCCACATGCAGTGAGAAGGTGATTTATTCGTTGTAGTACTTTCGTTCAACTCGCTTATTGATATGCGTAAGCAATGTATAAGCAAGAGTGCCGTGCCACTTTGCTACTTGGGTGACACAGGGATTATTGCCCCACAATTCTACTTCTGTACCAATCTGTACTTGCTGGCAGTGGCTTATATCAATAGCGAGCATATCCATTGATACTCTACCGACCAAAGGACATTGACAGCCAGCAACAGAAACATAGGCTTGCGGATCTATTTCTCGTGGATAGCCATCGGCATAGCCGCAAGCAACAATGCCTATACGCACATTTTTTTCTGCTTGCCATGTTCCGCCATAGCCAACCGACTCACCAGCGAGTAGATCATGCACTGCAATAATTTGCGACCGCAAGCACATCAGCGGCTGTAGCTTTTCATCGGCATGATGATTGTTAGCTGGCGATACTCCGTATAGCATGATGCCTGGCCGACAAATGTCACCAACCACTTGTGGGTGGTACAAGATAGCTGCAGAGTTTCCAAAAGAAGTCTTGAGTTGGTGATGGCTTGCAAGGCGTATCAAATGCTCATGCTGTTGCTTGGTTTGTTCGGCACTTGTATCCGCATTCGCATAGTGGCTCATCAATAATGGTTGATAACCGTGATTGATAAGATCTACCAATAGTGGCTCGCTTTCAGCATTTCGAAAACCAAGGCGATTCATTCCGCTACTGACCTTTACCCACAATGGCAATTGTGGTTGCCACAGGCGCTTCATAGCAGCAAACTGCCAATGGCTATGTATCACCGGAATAAATTGATGCTCGATTGCCACGCCAATCTCTTCTTCACAAAAGATTCCTTCCAGCAACACTATAGGAAGCTGGATACCATTGGCGCGTAATTCAAGCGCTTCGTCTATTGACGATACGCCGAGATATTTCACGCGGCTATCTGATAATTGTGCGAACGATTGCGCTATGGCAACAGCACCATGCCCGTAAGCATCGGCTTTGACTATGGCGCATATGGCGCTCTGTGGACATTGTTGCCTAAGTATGTCCGTATTCTTTTGCAATGAAGAAAGGTATATACAGGCAGCCAGTGGTCTAGTCATAATCGGCGAGTGTTGTCATGGCGTCCGTGTTACTTGGCAAATGGCTCCTATTAGTAAAGCGAGTGAATGACCCTTCAAAGCCAAGTTTCACTGTGCCTGTTGGTCCATTCCGCTGCTTGCTGATGATAATTTCAGCAACGCCCTTATCTGGTGTTTCTTCGTTATACACTTCATCTCGATAAATAAACATGATCAAATCAGCATCCTGCTCTATCGAACCTGATTCACGAAGATCTGCCATAACTGGTCGCTTCTCGTTACGGCTTTCTACCGAACGATTGAGCTGTGAAAGAGCGACAACAGGAACATGAAACTCTTTTGCTAATGCCTTCAAACTTCTGGTAATTGCTGATATTTCTGCAGTACGGTTATCACCATAGTTATGGCCGCCAACCTGCATCAATTGTATATAGTCGACCATAATGACGCCAAGTTCTACACCCTCTGGAAATTGCCGAATAATCCGCCGTGAGCGCGCTCGAAGTTCCGCTGGACCTTGTGATTGACCATCGTCAATA
The DNA here is from genome assembly GCA_027564515.1 of Octopus rubescens. Taxonomy (NCBI): domain Eukaryota; kingdom Metazoa; phylum Mollusca; class Cephalopoda; order Octopoda; family Octopodidae; genus Octopus; species Octopus rubescens. The sequence goes on along the minus strand of JAOPUL010036096.1, from coordinate 2,836 downwards.
TACAAATGCATACTATCAAGACGGCTGATGGTATCGTGCACATTTCCCCAATCATCCGCTGTCATATTCCCTGTACGAAGCTTTTGTTGGCTGATGCGTCCAAGCGAAGAAAACATCCGCATGATAATTTGGTCCGCAGACATCTCCATGCTAAAAACCAAAGCAGCTTTTCCAGCATTGATAAGGGCGCTTTCAACCAAGTTCATCGCAAAGCTGGTTTTTCCCATAGAAGGTCGACCAGCAACGATTACCAATTCTCCTGGATGCAAGCCGGTGGTAATACTATCAAGATCATCAAAGCCGGTACTCATGCCGGTAATGTCAGAGCCATGTTTGAAAAACCGTTCAAGCTGTTCAATAACATGTGAAGCAAACGCACTTGCACGAACAGGCCCCTGCTTGGCTGTTCTATTTTCGGCGATAGAAAAAATCTTCTGCTCAGCGAGGTTCACAACCTCTTCACTATCTCTATTTCCTGGCTCATAGGCGCAGGCTGCTATATCGTTGGTTGCTTCAATCAAACGCCGTAATAATGATTTATCTCGAACGATACTGGCGTATGTACGGATATTATCAGCAGTGGCGACAAGTAGTGAAAGCTCTCCTATATACTCAATTTTGCCGACTTCATCAAGCTTGCCTGCATCCTTGAGCTTTTCAGAAACACTCACAACATCAAAAGCTTTATTTTCCTGATTAAGTTGGAAAATAGCCGCAAAAACTGATTGGTGTTCGTGAAAGTAAAAATCTTCTTCACGAACGATATCACTCACTATCTCCCAGCGGCTATTATCAATAAGTAGCCCGCCGAGAAGGTTGCGCTCTGCTTCAAGCGAATGTGGTGGCGAACGAAAAGCCGTTGCTGGCTGCTTTGCTGTTTGTTTTGTGTCGGTTGCCATTGGTTTCTTATTGTGAAAGTGCTTTTAAAATGGCGCTTGATGATACACCGCTAACATGGTCAAGTAGCTGTACTTTCCCACCGTAAGCATGCACTATATCAGCACCGACGACTTCATTTATGGAAGAATAATCACCACCTTTTACCAAAACATCTGGCTGTACAAGTTCAATAATTCGCCTTGGATCGTCATCAGTAAAAGCTGTTACCCAATCAACCGAAACCAATCCAGCAACAACAGACATACGCCGATCAGCACTATTGACTGGTCGATGCTCGCCTTTAATTCGTCTGACGGATTCATCATCGTTAATCAGCACAATGAGCCTATCGCCCAATTGCTTCGCTTGCTCAAGATATTGCACATGACCGGCATGAATAATGTCAAAGCAGCCATTGGTCATAACCAACTTCTCTCCTTTGCGGCGGCTCTCATCAACAAGCAATAGCAGTTGATCTTCGTTGATGACTCCAGAGCCAGTCTTCCAGTGCGAGCCAGTGCGTAATCGTAATTCTTCATCACTGACCGTTGATGTTCCAGATCTGCTTACTACAATTGCCGCTGCTTGATTGGCGAGCAGCGATGCTTGATCAAGCGACCATCCGGCGGCATGAGCGCCTGCTACAGTAGCAATAACGGTATCTCCCGCGCCAGTAACATCGTAAACCTCTTTCGCAATTGCTGGAATATGAAGCTCGCCTTGTTCGCTTACTTCAATAGCTTGTGCCCCGGCCTGCTCGATCATTTCCTCGCCGTTCGGTAGTGGTCAGCTAGCAGCAGACGGGGCGATAGCTTGCCCCGCCTGCCTTCGCCGCGAGCGACGACCCACAAACACGGTGATTGCCGGTAACACCAGCAGCGTCAACGCGGTCGAAGTGATCAGCCCGCCAATGACGACGGTCGCCAGTGGCCGCTGGACCTCGGCGCCAGTACCGGTCGCGAGCGCCATCGGCACGAACCCGAGGCTGGCCACCAGCGCGGTCATCAGTACGGGACGTACACGCTCCATCGCTCCGCCGATGATCGCCTCGTCCTCGGTCACACCATCCTCACGGCGCTTGCGTATCGCGCTCATCATCACGAGGCCGTTGAGCACCGCCACGCCGGATAAGGCGATGAACCCGACCGCGGCCGTGATCGAGAACGGGATACCGCGCAGCAGTAGCGCGAACACGCCGCCCGCCAGCGCCATGGGCACCGCGCTGAACACGATCGCTGCCGGCACCAGGCCCCCGAGCGCCATGTAGAGCAGCGCGTAGATCGCCAAGAAGCAGATCGGCACGACGATCAGCAGTCGTAGCCGCGCCGATTGCAGGCTCTCGAATGTGCCGCCCCACGCCGTGTACATTCCGGCCGGGAGTTGGAGTTGGCCGATCTTCGCCTGCGCCTCCTCAACGAATCCGCCGAGGTCGCGCCCGCGCACATTGACCTGAACGACCACCATGCGCTTGCCGTTCTCGCGGCTTATCTGGTTCAGCCCCTGGGTGTAGCTGAACCGGGCCACCTCCCGGAGCGGGATCGACCGCGCGACCTGTCCCTCGGCCGCCGGCAGCATGACCGGGATAGCGCCGAGCGTTTCCAGATCGTCGCGCTGGGCGTCGGGCAGCCGAACGACTACGGCGAAACGCCGGTCGCCCTCGAACAGGAGCCCGGCTTCCCGTCCGCCAAGTGCTGCGGCGACGGTGTTCGCCACCTCTTCGACCGACAGGCCGTAGCGTCCCGCTGCCTGGCGATCGATCTTTACGTCGAAAGTTGGGGCGCCGTCCGTCTGCTCGACGCTGACATCGCCTGCGCCGGGAATCGCGCGGAGGATGCCGGCAATGCGCTGGGCTTGCTGGCTCATCTGATCCAGATCGTCGCCGTAGAGCTTGACTGCAACGTCGGCGCGGACGCCCGCGATCAGCTCGTTGAAGCGCATCTGGATCGGCTGCTGGATC